>JAMKCH010041043.1:0-13450 GCA_023653785.1 Ophioderma brevispina | reverse complement strand
CAATTCTGTTTCCTCTTCCAGCCTTTTGACAATGTACGCTTATCTTGTTCATAATATAAATTACCTTGTTCGAACCCCCTTCTTAAGGGTCCGCGACCCCAAAGGGGTCGCGACCCCCACGTTGGGAACCTTGGTCCTATGGCAAAGCCATAAGGGTCATAACGTGATGTCACAACACGTTGCAGTTGGGGGGTCGGCCCCAATCAGAATGTAGCATCTCTAAGATAACAGGGGCTATCTTACTTAGCGAAAAATGTCTGAACCCTTGGGGCAAAATGTGTTTTTGGCAATAATGTTATGACCATTATAACTTCAAGTTGGGGGATGATTAGTGATGGTTTGGGATCATCTAACGGCTGCAACCGAGATGGCTGTTCACCCGAGCGCGTGTGGTCCATTGGAATATAGCATTCGTTTCGGCTCTGATACGAAGTCCGTGGGTTCGACTCCCACTGTTGCCAACGCTTTTTGTGTTCCTTGGGCAAGACACTTTAGCTCGATTGCCTCTCTCCACCACCCGGTGCTAAATGGGGGCTACTAACAATACTAGGGATTTGTCCATTGAGCGCCGCCCAAAGGTATGAGTAATGCCCCCTCGTTATTTATGGCAGCTGACGTATTTCAAAGGTAGCGGTAATACTTGGTAAAGCGTCTTTGTACCCGTTAAAAGCGCTTTATAATGCTGCATTATATTGATGTCGCTTGTAGCTCCACGGTGTCCCGTTTGTCCATTAAGTTGGGGATGTCAGATGATCCTGCCTTGTGTCTCGAGCAATCATATCAATATGTTAGTTAAGGGGCGACGACCCCTGTTTTTGGCACGGTACTTCCAACATGTGACGTCTAAGACTACTTTATCAATCGCAAGATGACATGACCTGCCAATTTCGGTGCACGGCGTGGACAACAGAAGATGAAATTGGGAGGATACGCCATATAATGTTCCGCCAGGATTTGTTGTGGGAACTCGCATAATAAGCTTGTTGTAGGTGCCACTCCGTGTAAGCCTGTAGATCTCTTCCTTCATGGTCCAGGTCTCATATCCATATACCAGGAAACTCTCTACACAGGCTCTAAAGATTTCAGCTATTGAATTGGAGATACAGATTGTCATATGGTTAGTTTTAATATAGGCACTCCATGCTTGTCCTTTTCGTGCTCAGGAAGTCTTGTCTTTCTGTCGGCAACATATGACCCTATGGTACCTGTGAAGTCTTATGACCTCTTGAGTTGCTACCATCTGTAGTGCATATAAGTTGATGATCATCTTCCTCAGGACGTCATATTTCGTCTCTTGGCATTTGATTCGGCCGACTTTTGTTCTGCAGCACTCTCGAGTGCTGTTAATAGATCTTGTTGCACCACATATTCGATCAACTTGTTTGAGCTAGATCATCTGCACAGTCAAGGTCTGTGAGATACTAACTTTGGTGACGTCTAAACGCTTGGGTTTGATGGTGAGTCCTTTGTCGTTCATGATGTCAAGAATCTTTCTGAGGAGTAAATCAACCACGACTACAGGGATAATAAGGGAACAAGAGTTCTTCGTGGGGATTCCATTAATTTTTAGGAACATCTTTGTGGTGGCCCATCCATGTCTGCACAAAGCTATAATGGGTTATCATACAATGATGGCAATTGGGCCTTGACAGTCTCATCTGGTACACCGTAGTTGGCGAGACTCTGCAGCATTACATCCCTGATGACACTGTCAAAAAAGCCTTGGAAAAATCTACAACACAATTGAAGCTTTTCTCTTGGAAATTCTCAACTCTTCTATATGATCCTTCTGAGGGCAAGTATCTGATGTAGTGTTTGATGCTGCCTTGCGAAAACATTCTGGTGCGTTTTGCGAATGGTGTGTTGATCTGCCTTTGCGAAAACCATTCTGGTTGCGTCTGCGAATGGGATCTATGTGAGGAGTTATTCTGCTGAGCAGCATGGAGTTGTAGATCTTAGAGGCCAGTGGTGACAGTGTGAATCCTCTGTAGTTTTGGGATTGTTGGAGGTCGCCTTTCTTTGGTAAAGGAATGATGAATGATGTTGAGAAGGCAGCTGGTTTGTTTCCCATGTAGATGTTGTTACAAAATTCTAACAGTTGATCATGGAATAGTGGATTCTTCCAGATTACTGCAGGAATGTTTGGGATGGTACTACTTGGAAAGGATATGTGCAAGACTCATAACAATAATTCTCACATAACTGTTAAAAGCTACATTATTGAAATTTAAACCGAAAGCTCTTCCATCAATAAGGAAAAAAGACAGACCTTGTCTTCCAGAAAAAACAACAACTAAATTTGACTGTTGACTTATAATAACAGTTTTCAGCTTTAACTCCATGTAAAGGTCCATGCTGCACTGTAATGTAGTGCAGTGAAAATGGATGAAACCATCTCTGACTCAATGCAGCAGCAACACAGTTCAACTTTGCGCTGCTGCTGTGTTGAGTCAGAGATGGTTTTCATCCATTTTCACAGCTACAATTATAGTAGAAACTATACATTTTTGGAATCCTTAATTGTAAACATACCAACAATTTAATAGCATTTTCAACTAAATTAATGGACCGCTTTTAATTTTGACCACTTTATAATCTCTCCTGGCCTCTCGCTTGAGCTACCCTTCAGAATGGACATCATACATTTTTGTGGGCTGCTGCAGCTATGCTGGAAAGACCACTTATTGCGTTCAGCTGCACGAAGGATTATGTATGGACGGATGGATATGGATGGATGTTTATCAACCAAAAGATCAACCTATATAAGAGGTAAACCCAGTAGGTCATGATTGAAGGCGGCCCACATGTTATATTCTAACCTAATCCCAAACCCTAACCGTATAGGTCTTTGTTTTATAGATCTTTGTTTTATAGGTCTTTGTTTGTAGGTCTTTGTTTTATAGGTCTTTGTTTTATAGGTCTTTTTTATACGTCTTTTATCCTTAACGTCTTTTTTAGAAAAATGACTACCAACCTGACGATCACCGCAAAGAAGGGAGGTAGCATTATTTTTCTTGTGAGATTTAGGGGCAATTAACCTCCTAAAAAGGCAGGGTCCGCCTAATGATTTTTGAAAAAGTGGGGAAAAAATTGCCAGTTAGGGCATAAGTCTTGGTTTAGTTCCATTGTTTTATAGGTCTTAGGTCTTTATTTATAAAAAAAAAAAACAGACCAGGCAGCAATCCTCTAAATGGTGTGGAATTAAGGAGCGATTGCAGGAAAGAATGCTAAAAAAAACAACTGATGGAGAAGGATGCTATCTCTATAGTAATTGAAACACAAAAGCGAGACAGAAAACCGTGGCAAAAGGTTTTTTTTTTTTTCAACAGGCAATGTTCGCGTGCGTACATCTGCATTATGGTTGGTTAATAAAAAAACAGGCAAAATAAGAACGGACATCAATTTACGGAAAATGTTTGGATTAAATTCACTAAAAAACAAAAATTGTTATAAGGAAATGCCCTGTCAACTCTTTCATGTGATAATTATTTTCTATAAATTTGAATTTTAGAGTTTGTATAATACGCCCATGATAAAAAAGAAAGTCATAAAAAATATTGAACTGTTAATTACGGAAATTTACGAAGAAAAAAATTTCTGGCAGCACAAAGTTTCACACAGACATAAAAGCTTAGTATTTTACAATACGAGGATTATAATTCTATTAAATACGTTAACTTGTTTTCCAAATCTGAGGGAAAATTGCTTTCAGAAATGTGCCGCTAAAAGTTTCGCAAATGACACAAAAACTTCTACTTTGCGGAAGTCTGGAAACTACTGAAAACGTCCAGCATGTTGCAAGCGAGAAAGTTCAGTAATTTACAGAAATATTTGTTAACAGTGTATGGGGGCAAACAACCGGTTTTTGTCACTTAAGCCCTGAGATTTGATGTACATGGTTAAGGGTATGATACATTAAGCAGAGATTCAAAGTCATCAAAATTATTGACAATCAGAGTAAAGAAAAAGAAGAGATAATTTAAGAAAGTATATTAAAGGACACAATGTATATTGCTTAATGACCACCAACAAAGGTGGTACGGGTAGTCGAGGACCCTTACGACCCCCTTTCGGCACCTGTTCTCAGGCAGTCGCAAGGGGCCCATTTGAGCAAGTCTTATTATAGTTCACAAGCCCCCATTTCAAGCAAAATTGTATTTTTAATACCTTTGTGACCTAATTTTGAACAAATTTAGTTCTAACGGGTCCAAATTTCCAATTTTCAGTTGCAAAACTCCCTTTCGCCAAGTTTGTCGTTTGCAAGGTGGGGGCTCTGCGGGCCGAAACCACCCCGTACCCCAGTGAATGTGAATAGTGAAGAAGACAAATTGCGAGGAGGATTGAGGAAGCAAAGGAAAGAAACGCTCACACTCATCAACATGTAAGACTATAAACGACATCTCAGGCGGAATGGAGACAAAGGACAGGTGGGTGGTTAACAGCCAGGGCGTGGTAGCAGCAGAGACTCGACTGGTGTTTCGAAACCTCGAAACAACCAGCCCACTTCAGACCTCAAAACATCAGACCCTCGAAACATTAGACCTCGGACCTCAAATCTTGGGGGTCGTTGATTCGAGGTCTTGACGGTTTTTTTTAAAAAAACACGGGGGAATCTCAAAACATCTGACCTGGAAAACAACAGACCTCATACCCGGAAGTGTTTTTTTTTCTTCCTAAGTCAACATTTCACTTCCGGGTTCCATAGCTTTCTGTATAAAAAAAAACTCTGCCCCAAAGGGTGCTCTAGGGTTACTAAAAATTTAAGGTTCTACAAAGAGAACCATTTTCTTCGCTAAAGGGACTTTCTTTTTGTTCTATAAAAAACCAACACGAATCTTCATGGGTCAAGTTACTTTTTAGAAACAAAAAACAAAACACAAACAACCCAAAAACATCCTGTATCAAGAAGGGAAAACAGTGTTCTTCTAGGAACTTATACAACTAAAATAATCTTGGTTCAAGAACACTTCAAATTCTTTCAAAAAGTTTGTTTTTATGTAGAACAGAAGAGGAAAGAACAAGGTTGTAGAACAGAGGAGGAGCAGCTGTATAGAGATGAATGAAGTTTATTTTTGGACCAAAAAAGAAGCTCACGTTATTAAAAAGGGTACACTGTTTTTAAAAGTGGCGAGCACACCCAAAAAATAAGAAGTTTCAATAGGCCTATGATACTCTGTATACGCGGGCTGGTTATTGTCCCCGCCGAAACAAGTTCGGATAGGGGACTATGAAATGCGCAGCGTCCGGTCGTCCTTACGTCCGTTGTCCTCTGGATAAAAATTTAACCCATGGTTTATACGAGATCGGGGCTCCGTAAGGGTGACAATGATGGTAAACTTGGTGGAAGAAGAGGTTGATAAGTTCTCGAACTGAGTAGTTAGATTTTGGGCATCATAAAATATGATACTTAAAGGGGGATGGCCCGATTAAGTATATAGAATGGCCTTCCACCCAAAAACCGATATGTTAAACCGTTTTGATTGGTGAGAGCTAAAAACGTTTTTTTTTTTTTTTTACAAACTGTGTAAAATAATATTGGTCGACAAAATGGGGCCACATTTTCGCCACATAACATCTAAAGCAAACTCTTTAGCCCTAAGACTAAGATTTATAGGTAAATGAGAAAAAATAGTAGCGTACTTCTGATACCAAAATGTTGCCAAAAGTTGCCTGTTGTACAAGTTTCTGGAGTTCCGTAGGCTTATAATAGTTGTAACTTTGGTTGGAAGGAAGCTGGGTGAAGCCGTTTCTCAACCCGGATTACATTTTTGGCGTATTTCAGGCACAATTGAGTATGCAAATGATGGAGCTAATAATATGCAAAAAATCATCAACCGTATAATTTGCTATAGAGTGGGGGAGCAAGGACTTGTGGTCAAACATCATCGTTCATGTCCACTACATCTAAGCTTTGAACCTTTTCGGTAGGTTATTATGAACCCTCTACATCAAATGCAAGATAGTTCGTGGTGTCCTCAAATTGTGGTGTCACTGTTCAATAGGGGCCAATGTAAGTTTAAACGGGGGTCAAAACTTTTAAAATTACCCAATCGTGTTGACATGTATGCCATATTGTTGAGTCTAGTCATAAGGAATACAACAATGATAGTTTGTACCATCTATGACATTGGTTTTAGAGTTATGGGTTTTAAAATGGCTCTAAAAGTGCAAAAAAACAGGTCCAATTTTTCCATTTTGTACAGGGGTCAAAATCAGATTTTTTGCTTTTTTTAATTTTTGGTAAAAAATGAAACAAATTGTTCATCTAGCTTAATGCCTCAAAATAAGGAATAGTTTTTGTAGCACTGCAATGCCATTAGTTATCAGGCTATATGACAAAAATAGGCCAGGGGCAACATAATCCAATTGGCCATTGACATGTTTATACCTTTATTCGGTAGGGTAACATTAAACAAAAATCAAAAACTATGTATTTGGGAAGAGTCCTTCACTTCTAGGCAATAATTTGCAAGCATTTTTAAATATAATCAGAGTAACTAACTTTCAATGTTGACCCCTGTACAAATGAGTTTGACCCTTTTTTGCCTTTTAGGCATTTTTTACCCAATAACTCGCTAAAAACCAATGGTCATAGTGGGTACAAACTATACATTTTTGGAAACATTCCTTTTGATAGACGGACCCAATATAACATACATTTCAAACATGATTGGAAGTTAATTTTTAAAGTTGACCCCTGTGCAACTTAAAAATTGGCCCATATTGAAAAAAAGTGACACCACAATTTGACCAAACCCCCTAATCTTGCATTGAGTGTTGAGAGGTCCTTACTAATAATAAAGGTGTCAAACCTTAGATGTAAGCGGGGCATGTTGAAACGAACTCTATAATAAGGCCCCTATGTATTCTGCTCCTGCTCTACTATATTTTTGACAAAGGTACATAGGATAATCAAAATTCTTTTGCTGCATGACCGCCCTATTCATGGGTGCACATCTGTTTAAACAATTTGAAAGTCTGTGAATATGCGGTGAGGGATGGCAAAGGAGCTAATTAAATAGCATAATTGCACTGTATCTCTGAAACGGTATGTACGATAAACAAAAATTCCTTCGACTATATATAGAATAAGATGCCATAGGGGAGGGGGGGGTGGGGTAGTTGCGGGGGGTGTTGGGGAAGTGTGGGTGTCTGGGGAGGGGTGGGTTTACTGTTGAGCGGGGTTAGTATGCGCGTGTTGGGGATGGGGGTGGGTGTGTTTGAGGGGAGGTGTTGGAGGGGGTTTGGTGTTGCGGGGTGGTGGGGGAGGGGTGGTGGGGTGTTGGGGGGCAGAATGTTGGTGTTGGGGGGTTGCATGTTGGTGGGGTGAGGGCGTTGTGGAGAGGTGTGTTACGGGGTGTTGGGGAGAGTAAGGGTGGGAGGGGGTTTGTTGCGCCGGTGTTGGTTGAGGGGAAGGGTCTTGTTGTTGGGGGTTTTGGGGTTGTTGGGGAGGGGAAGATTGGATGCTGGGGCGTGTTGGGGAAGGGGAGGCGGGTTCGGGGTATTGGGGGGGGTGGATGTTTGTTGCGGGGAGTTGGGTGTTGAGGGGTGTGAAGGAGGGGGTGGGGGTGGCCAAACGTTACTGTACAAACTCTATGGGAAAATGACGTGTATTTTGCCAACACCCGTAAACAAATACAGGATCCCTAAAAAACTGCTTGGTTTGTGTTAAATATAAGTATTTTGGTTTCTAGAATAGATATCAACATAAAATAAGTTTCAAAATTTTGATGTCAGCGTCACAAGGTCTCATTTGAATTAATTTTCCGTTTTGTGCCCAATTTTTTGCGTCGTGTTTTGAAAACAAGGTTTTGCCCCTATTTGCACCCAAAAGAAACAAATCTCATTTTGTATTTGTGATTTGGGGTTGTCTTTGATTCACTCACAGTGATATAAATTTCGTACAGAAAATTCCTCGGGACGGGGGTTTCCTTAGGGGGGTTGGGTCCATGGAAACCCCCCCCCCCCCATTGGGCACAAACGGAAGTGAAAAACCCCTTGGTCACTTACGGTTAAGACCCCTTTTCAGCTGTTCTCTAGGCAGAGTTCGCAAGGGTTCCCATTTGAGCTGTTTCAGTTCACGAGACCCCCACAAGCCAAATTTTGATTTTCAACTACTTTCTGTGGCTAATCTTGAAGAAAATTTATTTTAAATGGAAAAAAGTCTCAAGGGACAAATTTTCCAATGCAAGGACCCCATGCCCCATTTCGCAAGTTTTTGTTCAGTTCGCAAGGTTTCACACGCGCCCCTACCCAAATGAAAGTGAGTGCCCCTCCCCCTGGGATTCTATAGGCAAATTTTAACTAGGAATTATTTTGAATGTGACAAGATTCTGGTCAAATTGAAGAATAGAAAGAAAAATTAATTGTATAGGCCTATGTTAACAAAAACCGAAAATTACATTATAACTTTATTCCGGTAAAATCTTTCAATAATTAAAAATTATTTAATTGTTGGTATCAGGGCAAATATCAACAATTGTTATTGACAAAGATATTTTGACTAGGAAAAACCTAGTTAAAAATTTTGACTATATTTTGCCTGGGAAGTCATATTTTCCTCGTTATCTAGTCAATTTGAATAGATCATATTTGTAGGGGAATTTTTTAAACCTTGTAAATGACGAACACCTTTTTACACAATCGGATTCCACACATTTTTTATTTTGGACCCCTATATTATGTAACTACCCCTCCTGCATTACGACAACACTTCACGAGGGGCACCTTCTGTTCATTCACTAGAAGACAAATTCACTGAGAAAGAAGCTCTGCTCTCCACGGTCACGGAATTGCCTCATGACCCCACTAGCAGGCCATGTGACAGAAACTACGGGGTGAGTACAAAAAAACTTGACCCTGATTTTTTATCTACCATTTTTATTTTTTTAAATAAAAAAAAAAAAAAAAACAAATCATATATCTTCACATATGAGGTATCATCGGAAAGTGATTTAATATTTTTAATTTGCTGCAAAGATATTCAATCGGTTAAGTATAGGCCCGAGGCGACAGTATTTTGAATAAGTAGTCGCTTTTCCCCATCCGCGGATTCCAATTTTGCACGGCGCCCAACTAAGCACTCCCCAAATTGATGTTGATAAGATAAGGCTATGCCTTGTTATATCAAAATATAAAAGTGGTATCTGAAAGGTTGTAGAAGCAGGTAAGATTTATTTGAAAACCTTTTGAAGATGTTGTTTATTTTGGGCTACAATACAGACAATGTACTTTAAACCTCAAAAGCTTGTCAATGATTGTATGGTCCTTCATATGGTATGATTCTAGAACTCATTCTAGAACCTGATACGTGTTATTTGTTTTTTATGAGTTTTTTATTTTGTGACGTTATTTATTTTCAAATGAGTGTTATGAGTGATGAAGACGTGTAGAAACGTTTAAGAGGGCCATAACTGGTAACTGTGACTCTGAATTTTGTGGGGTTGGTGGGCGTCACATTATCCTGCAGTTCAATAAATAGCCCGATTTTCTTCTGACAATGATTTCGCTGAACGCCGTCATTTTAATGTGAATCGTGGATTCCGTGGAAAGAGCAGGATCAACCCCGACTACACTGTAAAAACATTACTGTAAATTTTACCGTAAAATCCTCGCAGCAATTTGCCAAACAAATGACCGTAACAATTTACGTATACTTGTAAAAATTAATAAATCAAACCGCTTAAAAAACATATATATTTGGTGTGAGTTATTACAGAGATTGTGAATGTGTTGGAGAATAAAAAAGCACTGACGAACACCCGAACTTCGTAGGCCTATCCACGATTTTTTACATGCATATACTGTAAAAATTTAAAAGTTTGATGGTAAAAATGTATTCATCAAACGGTAAAATATACAGTAAATTTGAATGAAAACCTGTTAAAGCTATATTTTACGGGGTTTGTTGGCAGAATGATGCCAGGATTTTCCTGTAAAAATTACAGTATTTTTTCCCCTGTCCTACGCCAAATGATTATCGCGTTCGTGGTAATAGTACTACAAAAAAATTATAGGGCCTTACATTTTTTAATCCTTGTAAAAGAACAACCCTTGTAGCAATCCACACAATTTTTTTTTTAAATTTGAAGAAATATTTTCTTGTTTTTCCGTAACAATGGTGTTTAAGTTGTACGTAGGCCGATTATAAAAAAATTATTAGAAAGTTTGAAAAGTAGGCTATATGGGACCAAATTCTAAAACCGATCAGGGACATTCCCCGGGGCCGGGGACACGATAGGAAAGAGGTACAGGTACATGCGGTCCTTAGACCCCCATTTCACGGCTAGCAGTGCCTAATGAAGGGTGAAAAGAGAGATTTCACAGATTTTATCAAAATCCCCACGTGGAAGCATTAGGCCCCTATGATCTGAAAATTATTTCTTTGGTACAGAATTATTTAAAATTTCTCATTTTACTATAGGAGCAATAAATTCAGCCTATATAGCAGGCCATTGTTTTATATTGAAATTGAGCCAAATGCTTTTGTTTTACACTTCAAGGCATTATGTAGCCAAATAGGCCTACAAAGTAAGAAATCTATTGGGTTATTATCTATACGAATAGGCCTATAGGCATAATGGATGACTAATATCTTCTCGTTGCACCTTTAGGATACGGGTCCCAGTTGAAGCATCATTCAGTTCGGTTCCCTTTGGGGAAAATATTTGCTTCAGGAGTTTTTATAAATATTAGCCAAATTTCAGTTCCAAAGTCTGCAATTCTCATCACGTCCAGCCCCACCCCAGGGTTAATAGGCAGGTTCTGACCCTAAGACCCCTCTTCGATACTCGCCAACAATTCCCATAAAAGACCTCCAGTTGAAACAGGGCCTATCAGTTCTGAAGGTCCCCTTTTGGAAAATGTGCCTCTAGAAGTTAAATTTTAGCCAATTCAGTTCCCAAGCCCCTACTTTCGGAGCCAAAATTAGTTCAGAAGCCCAAGTTCAGAAACGGGGCCGCACATTTCTTGGATCGGGGGGTACTATGCGAGTTCTAGGTTTTGAAAGGATAACCTAACGGGACCAATTTTCAGCAAAAATATCCCCTAATGGGACCAGTTTTTGGAGAATTGACTAGTTTCCAGGAAAATAATCCACCTAACAGACCAATTGGCAATGAAATTATCCCTTGCGGGAATCAATGTTTTCTCAATCCCATGAAAAAAAGATAGAGGGTTAAAGTGGGTAACTATGGTAGGAATGCCCCCTTTTACTACTTGAAAGAACATCATTCAAAACTGTATTCATTATATTAAAGGAGGGAGTGTCCTGAAAGTCAAAGAAATATTTAAATTATAATTTCAACGCGTTTCTTTCTTTTTTTGTCCGTGACATTTGAAACATTAGTTCTACCGGGGGGGGGGGGGGGGGGGGAGGCACTGACATTGGAAAAGACGGTAACGGGCATGTGCGGCCCTTGAGACCCCCCTCATCCATGCAATGACACTTTCAAAACTTTATGAGACGGGGCAATATTTTTTGGCCAAGTGAGGTCCATATTACCCACCTCTCTGCAAATAAAGGGGCAGGGGTGGTCCAATTGCCGACGTATGGGGTAACATGGACCCTTTGCGAAAAGTTTGAAAGCCTACTCTTTTACTTGGTTAGAGATGAATGAAATATTTTGTCTGTACCTACCCATGAACCAAAGTTTCAATAATCATGAAAAGTCACTAACAAATAAAACTAAAATTTTGGGAAATACGATTTTAAGGGAGTCCATTTACCACACTTCTACCCTACCTTTAAAATAGGCAATACACAAGAAAAATGACACTTGTGCTACTGCAAGAAAAAATACACACTCAGGGTTATTTTGCTACTGAAAAAAGAAAAGGTGTCAAATTTTGGGTCTTCAGATGAGCATGTAAAGGTGTCAATTTGACACGATTGAGGTGTCAGAATGACACCTTTAGACACCTTTAGGATGTCAGTTGACACCTTTAGGGTGTCAGATGACACTCAGTGGCGGATTTAAGGAAAAGAGCCCTGTCAGCAGCTTAAGGTGTGGGCCCCTTTAGCGTCGCAAAGCGACGTAATGTCGCACTTTAGTGCGACAATGGGTTGTCTGAGGGGCCATGAGAGCAATAATTTAGGGGAGGCCCTGTTAGCAGCTGCTGACACTGCTGACTCTTAAATCCGCCACTGATGACACTAGATGACACCTTTAGGGTATCAGGATGACACCTTTAGGGTGTCAAGCCAGAAATTACACCTTTGGAAAACCTTTAGGGTGTCAAGCAAGAATGACACCTTTGGTCCCTCAAAATGAGATCCCAAAGGTGTCATTCTGGCTTGACACCCTAACAATGCCATTCTGACATCCTAAAGGTGTTATTCTGACACCCTAAAGGTGTCACCTGACAACATAAATGTGTCATCTGACACCCTAAAGGTGTCGGGTGTCATTCTGACACCCCAAACGTGTCAAATTGACACCTTTACATTCTCGTCTAAAGACCCAAATTGGACACCCATTTTAAAAGTGTCACTTTTCTAGTGTAGGCCTATGTTTAGGTTGATTTTTTCTATTGTATCATTGCCACCAGTCACAATCACAACTGAATTTGATGCCCCTAGCGGGAATATAGAACTTGATTAATATTTTGTGAATTTGATACTCCTAGAGGGGGAATGAACATGGCCAAAATCCAAGAGCCCCCTCCCCTCCCCTCCGGGTCGGCTCATTTGGACCACGCCCGGCAACACGCCAGAATGATCGTGTCGTCTGCTATAATCAATGACGTAATTCCCAAGCAGACAAGGTGTTTTTAATTCAAAATATTAATCTAGTAAATATAAAAGAATCCCTATGTATATCCACCCCAAATTTGTTTTAATCCACAAGAATAATAATACTTTTGCGAATGAAATAATTGTAAAATTACTAAATAAATATCGTATATCAAAAAAATAAAGGAAATTTATCTCATAATTTGTTTGATAAATCCTAGAAACTGTGAAGTAATGGCCGGCTTCAAAAGACTGATTTGTCATTGATCTCCAGATTTATCTGAAAAATGAATCAGAAACAAATCCTTGTGTTAATTACTCTCTTGTTAAGTCATCGAATATGTTCTCAAATGCAAAACTCAGGTAAATAGAATTAGATTGGAACTAGGATTTTAGAATACTCAGTCAAAGTAACACGGAGCGCGTGCCAGCCCAGCCTGAGGCTGTAGGCTGTACTCAGTCAGAGTCAGAGCCTGTCATGCTGTACTGTACATGAATGTGTACATGTGTAGCCCGTTCCGTAGGCTAGCGTTGCACGTCGTCCGTACCTACCTCCTACAGAGAAGATAGTAGGGGCTATCGTAGGCTAGCGGAAAAAGCCAGAGCAACCTCTGGCTACTCAGCCTGGGGCCGGGCAGTCACTGACAGTGCAGTGTGACACTGCAGAAAAAATGGAAAGAGAACTGAGAAGAACTGCAGAATTCAGTTTCATGGTTT
>JAMKCH010041042.1:0-13243 GCA_023653785.1 Ophioderma brevispina | reverse complement strand
CATGGTTTAGACACTAATAGACACTAGTGGTTGTACGAGACGATAAAGGCTTTTCATGTTTACTACTTCAGAAACGCGATCCGATGCTTTCACAAAGAGAATAACTGAAAGGATTCACCTCGTCTCTAGAAATGTGGTTTCAGAACATTTACGTACATTAAAAGGAATGTTTTATTAGTTTCTTATTATCTTTTGTATACGTTAGTGTGTATGTGTGCGTGTGGATGTGGGTGTTGTGCGCATAAACAATTTACATTAAATATTATCATTTGACCTGATGATCGACCTTAGCTAACGGTTGAATACAGTTTTTGCCAATGTATCAGATGATTCGAAACAAGATTGCAATTGCATATTAAATGGTAATTAAGAACGCTAACTATCGGTTTTGTTTTCCTCCAACTATGCCGTAATGTATTCAAAATATTTTTAAAGTAATGGTCGCTTATAAAAAAATATAAGCAGCCACAGCACAAACAGAAGCAAAGATAGCCCAAACAGCAATACAAAACAGTAATTGCATCGAATTTGTACCCATTCTTTGATATATTGTGAGATCAATGGGTAATTTTGTGACGGAGGTCCAGCGAGAATTTATGGCTCTTCAGGATGAGACATCCTTCCAACAGTAAAGCTATCAGCAACAACGCGAGAAAGTTTTCAGAACTGTACAGATTCCAAACAAGGAACACAGTAGAAAAACACTGTGACATGTTGTTATTTGTGCATTAAAACAATGAAGCAGTGAAAAAATACTTTGATATGCAGAATATTTAGAGCAAAGAGAAGAATTGAAAGATGTTCCTATATGACATTCCAGTGTGTATGTCATGTCTGACCCACTTATGAAATTATATTAGGATTTATTTAATATTGTTGCGAAAAGGTAGGTCGAAATCATTAGGCATGACATGATTAATAGAACAATATTTTGCAATTAATGTTTAATTGCATTAAGAACACGTTTTGCCATTTATAACTTCCGTTGCGCACATGCTGAATGTCAGTGGTATTTGCTATATTGCCATGGTATATTAGTAATTCGATATATGTCAAAGGAACAAAAGAACGCTTACTTGTCAAGTTGTCATGATCAATTTACCTGCAATTGTTCAATAGTGACAAAAGTCTACAAACTAATTATAGTTGAATGTAACTTTAATGAATAGAGATCCGAAAATTATTTTGAAACAGCTCCCATTAAAATTGCTCTGTAAAGCCTTAATGTTCAGCGGAATAGCCAAAATTTCTTGATCTAACAAGGTTTTGAACAAGTTCTCAGAATCTGCAGAAAATATCCATTTCAATCACACGCTGCATTTAGAGGAACTAGAGTTCATGACTGCAACAGGAGCTAACAACTTTTGACATTGACCCGGCCATATTGAAAATTCTAGAACTTAATCGATTTCTTTTAATTAAATAAATTAGATCACGCTAATTTCAATTGCTGAAAATAAGCAGCTAGATTTCTCGATCGCGAGCAATGGCCTTTTCAATTATTGACGCTACATTTGACCAACCGGTGGTCGAGAGCATTTTGGTCTCAACGGATCGGGTAAGGTATCGCTAGTATTTCCACTTGAGATTTTTTTTTATTATAGAAACACTAGTATTACAAGTGAATTCGCTTACTGTAGCATGTTTTTACCGTGTGATATCAAGACTCGTTTTGCCTTTCAGACGGTATTATCGTGAAATGAAATGACCGTCCTTACCGCTTAAGTTTATACATAATGGAAAAGACTAAAATGAAAAGAGAAGCACACTTTGTTTGTTTGATATCAAACATCTATATCTTTCTTTTAAAAAAATGTCATTTTTTTTTTAAAGAAGACCCTACTTTGTCATTGTCTTGCTCTTCAAAATGAACATGAATATCTTCATTGATACAGTTCTATTCCCTGAACAAATAGAAGTAACGTTTAACAGTTGCGGAATGATGTACAAATGTGTGTCAAGTAACTCTTTACGATAGGAGTCAACATTTGTGGAATGCCTCGCAACTGCTTTAAAACTACATTTGTTATGTTTAATATATTTGCGATTTATTGTAGGCTGCAAATTTTTGCGACACTCTAAATATCAATACCAATAACATATGTTTATATAATTATGATGATGAATGAATATCAATAATCACATAAAGCCATACTAAAATACCTCTGCTATGCTTCAACTAATTTATCAACAAGGTTGTGTCAACGCCTTTGTATTGATAGTAACCATTGCACCTATTTGCTAGAAACCAATATTAGACGATAATGAAACTCTCTATAACATTTTTCACAGCTTTAAGAAAAATTAGTTACAAAAAGTTTATCAATTAATGGCATAAACCAATATCAGTCATCAAGAAGTTTTGAATACCAGAAATATCATCAAAAGAAAAGGCTTTTTACGGGTCATGGCTTAAACTTGTTCTCCCTTAACATAATTTAAATTTCACAGTAAAACCGATAAAGAAAGTGCCATGTATTTGTTTCATATTTTTCTGTATTTCCAATTTTCCTTCTCTGCGAATGTACAAATCATATTAATGTGATATCAATCTCCAGGAATCAAATTTTTTCTTTAGCCTAATGACCAATGTGTATGCGCAGGAACGTTCTCTAAGTATTTTTTTTTTCGTACTGGTTTATTGGCAGTTTTGAATGTACCAATGCTGAGATATATACTTTAAAACACGTTTACGTAGGGAATCAATGTGATAAAATAGTTATTTTATCAAATTTAAAGTATGGTATCATTTATATGAATCATGATTACGTTGTTTTGCCCAGATGGCATTTCTGAATATCTGCTTATCATGAAAGTTTTTACATAAATATGCCTGAGGTAAGCCATAAAGTTAAGCAGGCTAAATTCCGAAGGCATATCGAATTACACTAATGATAAGATGATCATGCACTTTTACTTCACACTCGTTTTTATTTAAAAAAAACTAGGATAATTCTTCAAGATTTCCGTTAAGTTTGGCAATTATCATGCAAAATTGCTAACTGGGGAAATCCCAACCCTATATATGATCACGTGAGACATTTGCTCACTCAGAACGTAAATTAGCCGCAGGCAAAACTGAGATAAACCCTCTTCTTATCGTCTATGTTTATTGGTGTTCCGATTTCACGAACTTTGTTGAAAGATAACACTTACTGAATAAATTTAAATTTATTCGTGCATGCTAACTTTTCATCTCATCTATAAAAGAACGCATATATTCTCTATAGGTTCACCAAGTGTCATTTTTACAACTCTATTATCAAACATTACCACCTATATTCATCTCTAAGATTTTTTTAGTGCTCTGTGGCAGGTACATGAAGTACATTCAGTCAGGAACCTCCAGGGCGGATCCAACCTCATGAGGGGGGGGGTGTCAAGAAAAATTGGTTTAATTTTTCTGGGATGTAACGGTTGCGTAGCAGCCCCGGCGCCGCGTAGCGGCGCGGGGGGGAGGGTGTGGGCTGCGGGAGGGGGGTATCCCCCTTCCGGAAGCTCTTCATTTTATCATGGCAATCAAACTTTTCCCATTGTAGTTTAGGGGAAATGTTCATATCCTTATTCTAAGTGCGCTGGAAAAGTTCACTTGTTTCATGACAATTGATCAAGACTTCGAGTATATAAGTTTATATCACAATTAACATGGAAGTGACCTTTCAAGCCGCCGAGCACGGTCAAGTTTATATGAACGACGAGAAGGTAAAGATAAGTGTAGAATAATATTATGTAGCAAGGGACCAGCGTCCTAAAAGGGACGAGAATGCTCTATCGGCTGTCGTAAGGGACGCACCATTAGCCTTCAGGGGGGGGGGGGTTGGAAATTTGGTTGAGGGCAAGTTTGTTTTTTCTTCGTGGCTTTTGGAGGCAGTTTTTTTTCTTCACGTCGAGGCTGGATATTTTTTTTTGCTAAAACAAATCAAAATAAATTTTTTTGTTTTGGTGGCGGTTGACTCATTTGATCATGTTTTTTTTTATTTTAGGGGCCCCTGCATATTGGGGCCGGTGTTTTTAGGTAATAGTCATGGCACCTTTCAAGTAGGCCTATCGCGCGCGCAGGGTGTGCTGCATGGGAGGGGGTTGTGCGCAGAACCTTTGCAATCTGTTACTTTCCTAAAACCATTTTCCCATGTGCACATTTGGTAATAAAAAACATTTGAAATTTCCTGAATTGGTCCCTTATAATGCTATAGGTATGATCATTTTTATTAGTACATAGTAGTTGATGGGTTAAGTTGGCTTGAATTAAGCATAAGTTCATGGAGAGTTCGTAATATCAACCTGTCCGGGGGTGGGTGCAGGGAGGGGGTACCCCTCCCGCGCGAAGCGCAGAACCCTTGCAATCTTTGTTTTCCAACATTTTTCCTTCCCCATGCATTTGACATAAACAATTTGAAATTTGTAATGGTTCACTTAAATTATAGGTATGATTACAATGTTTAAATTTTAAACAGAAAATATAGTTTGATTGGTTCAGGTTTTGTTTTAATTTCATAAATGTTCATGGAGAGTTCGTATTCAACTGTCTGGGGGTGGGTGCAAGAGCGCGGACACTTGCAATGTTCACTTTCCAAAAAACATTTCCCATGCAATTTGATGGAAACCAATTTGAATCTTGCTGATAAGTATGATCAACATTTAAAAGTAAAATATAGTTTGATGTAATTCTTGTTTGAATTAAGCATAAAGTGTTAATGCAGAATTTGTATATCAAGCTTTCCGGGGGTGGGTGCGGGAGGTCCCCCTCCATCGCGAAGCGCAGAACCCTTGCAATATTTACTTTCCAAAACCCACACATTTTCCCCATGGATTTGATAGAAACAACTTGAAATTTATAAGTGGTTCACTTAACATTTAGGTATGATTTAGCATTTTTAAAAAGTAAAATTATAGTTGATGGGTTTTAAGTGTTTTTGGTGAATTAAGCATAACGTGTTCATCAGAGTTCGTATATCAAGCTGTCCGGGGGTGGTGCGAGAGGGGTGTCCCCCTCCGCGCGAAGCGCAGAACCCTTGCAATATTTACTTTCCAAACACATTTTCCCCATGATTTGATAGAAACAACTTGAAATTTTTGCAAGTGGTTTTCACGTAAATTAGATAATAAATTAGCATTTTAAGACGTAAAACTATAGTTGATGGCATACGTTTTTTTTATTAATCATTTCGTGTTCATGCAGAGGTTTCGTAATCAAGCTTTTCGGGGGTGGGAGGGGATACCCTCCCCTGCCAACGCGCGGAAACCCTTGCACTATTCGCTTTCCAAAACGACAAATTTTCCCAATGCAAATTCGATAGAAACAACTTGATAATGGTTTCCCCTACATGTGTGGTTATATGCTTTTTTTAATGCTTACCAAATTATATTAAAAAAAATAAAAAAGTAAAAAATTATATAGTTGATGGATTAGTGTTGTTCTGAATTAAGCTAAACTGTTCTTCGAGATTTCGTATATCAAGCTTTCCAAACAATTTTCTCCCCATGCAAATTTGATAGAACAAAATGAATACTGCTTATAGGTATGACATAGTTTTAAAAAGTAACATAGAGTTGATGGGTTAAGTTTCTTTGAATTAAGCATGAAGGTGCCCACGCAGAGTTCGTATATCAAGCTGTCTGGGTGGGGGATGGGTGTGTCCCCCTTCCGAGCGGAACCCCCTTGCTATGTTCGCTTTCCAAACACATTTTTCCATGCAAATTTGATAGAAACAATTTTGTGTTATATAATGCTAACAAGTTAAATATAGTTGATGGGTTAACATTTGTTAGCAAGTGTTAATAGATAGTACACGTATGTATACAAGCTGCCGGGGTGTGAGTGCGCACAAAGTGCGGAAATCTTGCATGTTCACTTTCCACACATTTTCTCAATATGCAAATTTGATGGTAAAATATTTATTTTATAATGCATGACCAACTTTTTTGCAAAGCAAAATGAAATTGTTTTCCTCCCCCCCGTGGTGTAGTGGCCGCAATTCAGCCATGTGCCGCATTAGCAATGCGGTGTGGGTGCGGGCGAAACTTTGGAGTTTTAGTTTTTTCAAGCATATTTTAAATTTCTACTTATATTATTGTTCCCTGAACCTTCAATTAATGGATTCCTGAAGAGTTTAGCTCTGGCATTTTGCCATACAAACACCATGAGGCTACTAGGTATTAATAGGTGATAGACCCCAATTAAAAATTGCAAGTTAATTAGAAAATTTAATATAACCTACTAAGCCATACGTTAGTACTTTTGGATAAATGGTCCTGAAACTGGTTAGGCTAAATTGTGATGAAGCACGTCAACGTTGGTGCACGGGCCTTTTCATGCATGCGTAAGTTAGTACAAGGTTGGTCGCAACGTTCAATGTAATGACAATATGTGTTCGTAATTTCTTCTTCCTCAAACGCAGGAGAGGCCCAACACTTTAATCAGGTTCTGTAATTACCTTTTTAAACCCTTTAATACGGTGCGGGTAAAGTTTTTTTGGTGTCGCCTGCCTAAGGCAGGAAGATACACAAAGTGATCACTTTGTCCACTTAGTTTGATCTCTTTGAGTCTTTGTGCACAAGGGTTCCATTTGCCTCTATATCCACATACTTTGATGGATTTAAACCAAACTTAGGTCACAGGTGCAACATTGCATCCCCCCATTAATTTGGAGGTCAAAGGTCACTACCAAGATGACCGAGTCAAAGGTCATGTTTAGGTCAAGTGTTAAAATAGGCTGAAAAATGTAAAATTGACCTAATTTGAAAAGTTGAAGTTCAATTGGAACCAACTTGAGTCATAGGTGCAACAACATGGGATCCCTCATATTGTTGATGTCCAAAAGGTCCCATACCGAGATCAAGGTCATGTGAGGTCAAGTTATAAAATAGGCTGAAATGTAAAATTGACCCCTCATTTGAAAGTGTGAAGTTCATTGGAACCAAACTAGTTTTAATGGAGTTTACATGCAAGCCCTCATTTTTTTATGAGGTCAAAGGTCAATATCAAGGTCAAGGTGCTGAAACTATCATTCACACCGCGGACGGCAGGCGACACAAGTCGTCCGAGGACCGATGTTTTTTTTTTAATGGTAAAGCGGGGAAGTTTTTCCTTTTTTTTGCTCATATGTTTGGGTGATTTTTTTTTAGAAAACTTCCACCCCCCAGTCAAATGGTGCGTCTCTAAATACAAATAGCAAATTTGTTGCCAGTCGACAGACCTGAAAACAGCTCGTAACCTTCAATTCTCTCCGGGAAATTCTACGGCGGTCCGGAAAAAGTGTAGTAGTCCCTGTGGTCACAGACTGCGAAAAAATATTATCTAAATTAGTAACGCGGCGAGAGATTAACTTTATCAGTCCTTCATAGCGAATGCTGCAAATGAAACAAATCTCAAATACCTCTCCGGAAAACGAAGGGGTTCTATGAGATTTTTGCATCAGAGGGTCCGGTTACTATGTTTGTTTTTGATATGTATCCGTAATGGGTCTG
The DNA here is from genome assembly GCA_023653785.1 of Ophioderma brevispina. Taxonomy (NCBI): domain Eukaryota; kingdom Metazoa; phylum Echinodermata; class Ophiuroidea; order Amphilepidida; family Ophiodermatidae; genus Ophioderma; species Ophioderma brevispina. The sequence goes on along the minus strand of JAMKCH010041042.1, from coordinate 5,776 downwards.
AACCTATAGAACATAACGAGAAAATTGACGTTTTTGTCGGGTATTCGGTGCTCGCAAAACACGGAAAAGTAACACGCAATCGCTACGACGGGCCGCATCCCCCCTTCCCTTTTCCCACAATGCCTTTCGGTATTATTACAGTCTTTGAAAATTTTCAAACGCTGACGTGCCAAACTTTTTTTTTTTCAATTTTAGAAACAAGTATATACGTACTTACCGGAACCGCCGTAAGGGAAATTTCGATCTCAGACTTTTTCGCAGCTCGTGTGTTCTGAACACGGCGCCTCTCACACCAAGCAGACAGTTTTGTGCCTAACACCCGGGTGCCGAAACACCCGGTTGCCGAAGTTCCCTCCTCTCAGACCTGCCGAAGAACCCGACATTCCGGCATAGGAGAAGGGAAGAGGAAAATAACGTGCTGTTTATGTGTAGAGCAAAAGTGTTTATAACGCATTTTTTTCGTGATTTTAGGACATTCTACAAGCCTCATTAACTCACTTTTTGGCATTTAGGAACAATCATAGCATGTCATAGTAGACGTAGATACGATCTGTCATGCCTAAGCAAACCCACATAGAACCCCATGAAGAAGAATTCCCGCGTTCACTTTTACCAAGGTAGGCCGAATTCGGAAAACAATGTCTACTTAATGCATTGCTATTAGGCCTCGCATAGGACCATGTACAGGTCCCCCTTTATGCAATAAACCTGCAAATCCCCCTGTTTGGTTATTTATTCGGGTCCGCTGAGTACAAATATTGGGATTAGACCTATGTGATTTTCTACCTCACAAATAGGGGGTTATGTGATTTGATTTTTTTGGGGAGGGGGGTCTGTTCAATTATTCTTCAGCTAACCAAGACACTTACATTGCATATCCACAGTAAAGATATGATGTACCACATTGTGCTGTGTGGATGGGTTGTAGGAAGTGTTCTATGCAATAGGGCCTATGAACTTACAATTACTGATGGGTATTGGCATTTTCAAAACACACCTTTCAATTTCTCCGGTCCCCTCCTTGTTAAATAATGAACGGGGCCCTAAAATTATTAGGTAAGCTAATCTTAGCCTGTCGTACGGGCTGAGTCCACTGAACACCCATTTTCGTTCATCCTGTGTCCGTACAGCCAATTGACAAAAGAACTTAGTTTTATATCCAACAACCGCACGATGTTATAAGGAGTTGTGCCTGTTGTAATCGATTGGATAGGGACCAAAAGACTCGAAAAGGTGTCCTGTACCGTAATGAAGTCCATTCAATTTAATGTTGCGTTCGACCTTGGGAATAATATTGTTTTTGTATACCAATAATATGGTGCAATAACAGTGGTTACTGATTGATCCTGGTGAACAAAGTTCAGCATTACGGGTATGACGACACAGGCCACAAAACCTATATAAAGGATCTCTTTGTGCCGAATCTCTGGATAACGGCAAGTTACCCTTGACGTTCGGCAGTACGGGAGGGGGGTGGTAATGACGTAGCCCGGATTTTCGCGCTTGAATAATTGCCGAAACACCGGGGCGTTTCGGCAGATACCCTGCCTACGGCAAGGTCATCTGCGAAAGACCGGGCGTTCGGCATAGCCCCGGTATTTCGGCGCAGCACAAGTGTAGGACGTGATCTTTGATGTATCTCAGTTCACAGCTCCGATGGACTAGTGAACTTTTTGTGGGGGATGGGGAAACTTGGGAAGCAAATGTCAAACGACGCAATCTTAAAAACGAAGGGAGTGAGGTCACAGATGTCAAGATGGGAGCGAGGGAATAAAAGTAATGATGCAGCATCAAATTCAGTCCAAAAAAAATTCCGGCGGGCGGGGGGGGGGGGGGGGTTCCCACGCGCCTTGAGGCCTAGTGTGGAATTACTTTTGGTGGCAAATGGTTCTTAGTAACAAAATTATAACAAAGTTCGCGTGGGTCTTCTTGTATGGGTGCAATGTATCTCTCTGACCACTGGGTGAAAAGATTGAAAGATAGTATATTTATAGGTAGGATGATGAATGCGTATAGTAAGGAATATGTGTGATGATTATTTGCGTGTTTGTTAAAATCAATAATTAACTAAACAGAAACTCTTTTTTTCGGAAATAATAAAATAGGATATAATCATAACGCTTAAAAATCATGGTTGGATAATTGCATTATTCATTAGGGTTTAATGAGCCTTGTACTAAGACAAAATCCTTCTTATAGACAGCCTATCGTGACAGAATCCCAAAAGTGGCCAAAACATTACAAAAATTATATATTATTTCATACCTTTGGTATCCTAAAAACGGAGGTGTGGGGGAAATAGATTCGTCCTAAAGCCCGTCATGGTTAATAAACAAAGCCAATCCCCTTATCTATAAATCTAAGAAATAACAATAATAAAATAATAAAATAATAATAATATAAGAATAATAATAATATAATAACAATAATTGAAAATTGATTTTTTTCTGTTAAAAAAAACCAAAAAAGGTGAAAAATTTAAACAAACACAACAAAAAGTTATTGCTTCGTAGCACACAAATTTAGCTGCAGTATGTGTAAATATCATCAAGAAGCCGAGAAGATAGTTAAGATGGCATTGAATGAAACATTGTAACATAAGCTATATATGTTAGCAAAGAATTTAGGGTTTGTTATGTATCGTGATTCAACATACATTGACGAGAATATGAACAATATACACAGTTGAACAAAGCCTCATTTTGATAACCTATTAGACTTATGACCTGTATGATTATTCCACGGTTGTTTATATTCTGCGGATGGTTCATCTCTTACAGGTAACTCCTTTCAAATAAACAAGCTGCCGAGCTACGCATTTTAGCTGGTCAATGAACTTCCATTTACTATTCGTTGCACCTCTAGCGATGCAACAATAAACAAACGTAAAAGATATGCCTCTAGTTGGGCTGGCATACCTTAAAGGAACATCCATTTAAGAACCAAAGTAGCGTTGCGTTCTGGTCATTGTTATTGGTAAATATGCACTGTTCATAAATAGTAAGCCGTTATGTAAGATTCATTCGACCCCATTCTACTGCTATTGTTTTAATTTCTATGGTTATCGGATTAAGTATGAGGAGGAAATGTCGAGTTTTTTAGGGAAGAAGAGGACCTTGGGCTATGGCTATGTTGACCATATTTGCATCTTGAATCACGAGTTCGATTTCGACATATTTCTATTCATGTTGCCTACGAAATCTTGATTATCGTAATTAGTGATTTAATCATTCCAATTCATTTTCCAAATTGTTACATTCATGCCCGGAAAAAAAGGTTTTCCTTTATGAACTGTTAGAATGTCGGCCTAAAACCCCAGTCTCAACTTTTGTTTTCAATGCTGGTTAATTAAAGGTTTTTTGTATGCATTTATGCAATAACACTTTAACAGCACATTTTTAAAGAGCGCCCAGAATGTTTTAAAGATTGAGTATTTTTACCAGTGGTAGTAAACTATATCTGGTGAATGATAAAGCGCGAACTTCTTCTATGTGTCCGCATAGCAAATATGCTCCCGGAGCAGTATTTGACTTAGAATACTTTCTCCAATGCTCCAGGAGCATATGGCAATATGCTCTGGACCATTTGCGTATTTCAAATATGCTCCTGGAGATATTTGACTTAGAATATTTTTTCCAGATTATTTATGACTCCAGCGGACCATATGCTCGAGGGCATAATTTCGGGCCAAAATCTCTGAGAAGCGCGGAAAGAAAAACCAACACGCCCAGGACGACACAGGAATATCACAGAACATTATTTTGATTTTAGTTGCAATAGGCATAGCACGGCCGTCATCCCTACCCTGTTTCCCTTTGATACCAAAATGAGGTACCAAACATACTAACCTGTCATAATGACGTCATATATCTTACATGATGGAAAAGGTTTTTTAATTTTTTAAGTGGTACACTATTCCAATTTTGAGCCAAGTAAATTTGAAAACTATTCAATGTTTCTTCCTTAGGCAGTATTTTTAACACTTTATTACGTTATGACGCATAATGACGTCATCGTTAGTTTGTACATATTTGATACCAATGGACAAGAGTTTAAAAGTAAGAAATTCTAAAAGCTATACTGTAGGTACCAATTTATAGGGAATTTGGATGTTCAATAAAAGCGAATTCAAGCGAAAAGACCAGATTAGGCCCTCTGCTGAGAGGGTGGATATCGCATTTATCTTAAAACCGGTAATTGGGGATTTAATAACAAAGGCGGCAACGTGATAGGGTCTTGAAACTCGTGTGTTGTGGGTCCTCTTCTCTATTAGGTCCGTGGTTAAACCAAGGCATTTCTTTCGGTGGTAACAGAGCTCATCAAGAGAGGGGTGTTCAAAATCAGCCCCACACTTCCCATCCTCTTATTTCTTTCCCCCTTCCTCTCTTTTTCATTTCCCTTTCAACTTTTTTTCAACTTTCAATTCCTTCCGTTAAGTTACACACCGATGTTGGTGCTTTCCATTTTGTTCGCAATCCAACGAAAACCAACATGACGCAAAATGATAACAACTTTGTAGATGAGGATTGTCACAACACCAAAATCACGCCCGATTGTGGTGAAGCGTGCACAAACGAAACATATATGCAATTTACAAAATTCAACAATTATACAATTAATGAGTATGATTAAATGATCATTGCTCGGGACAAAAATAAGTTTTAAGGCTCATTAAATGTAATAGCTGTGGGTTCTATGATTCTATGAAATTGTAGGTAATATTGTGAGAGACATGATCAGTTCTTAGTGAACACATCCCTTGGAGTTTTAAAAATACGCAAAACTGATTGGTAATAAGTTATAGCTATGATAGAGTATGTGTAAGATTAGCTATTCATACTTCTATTGGATATCCAAATAGGTATCAACCATTTCTATTTAATGTCAAAGGACGTTCTTTATAATCCCATTAAGACCTTGATTTCTTATATTCGAATCTTCTCTATATGTGATTTGAATTCACTTTTGCTGTTAGGTTGGCATATCCTACCCAATGTTGAATATTAGTTAAATTGTTAGGATGGGCAGTTTTTTTGTTTTTTTGTTTTGTTGTGTTTTATTTTGTTGGGATATATAAATGGAAATGGCTATTAAGTGTCAATTTCCATATCACTAAGATTATTTTTCACAGCAGCATAAAAATGTTTTTGGAGGGCTTCACCAATCACCAGAGCCACCACCCACAACTTTGTGTGCCTGTCATGATGCGGGGGAAAGTGCCCGAGAAAAGTGGTAAAAGTCCATTTAGTACTAAAACGAGTAGAAGGGAAGGCTTCGTAATTACCTGGAAGCCTTTTGGTGGTTTTACATAGTATAGACAGTTTTCAGCACTGGGTGGAAAACCTTTAAACATCCCCTCATCCTGATTAGACGAGAGTTTTAAGTTGTACACGGACGGGTCGCTGCTTCAAAGTCTGTAAATGTCAGTAGTCTTTATTTAAAGTAGCTAAAAATCAGAATTTGATGATTTAATTAGCCACACAAAATGCCCAATTTGCCCATGAATAAGTTGTGAAATGCACTAATGTGAATCGCTAGTTACAAAGTGTCATTTTCACAATTGCAAATTTTATTCATTTTCCTGACTGTGATCCGTTCTCTCAATTGCCAAACAATGCCATTTTTAAAATCTCTGAAACCCTCCCAAATTCACCTATTTTATGTGATTTCCGAAAACTGGCATTTACATCTAAATAAGCTTACATCATTTTGTTGAAATAAGAAATATTTAAGACTTCTTTTAAGGGATCCGCAATTGAAAGGCAGGCGATTGTCG
>JAMKCH010041041.1:0-77357 GCA_023653785.1 Ophioderma brevispina | reverse complement strand
AGGGACACAAACACGTTGACCACAGTGGGGCTCGAACGCAGGATTTTAACGGTCTAATAATCACGAGTTCTGCGCTTTTCCACTAGACCACACGTGCTCTTACATTTCTGTATCAATGCATAAATGTACAGTGTGAGTCAAAATGATTGTTCCACGATGAAAAAAATATTAAAAATATTTGTAATCTTTTTAGAATATTATTATATACTTAATATTAACAAATATTTACTTCTCAATCACCATGTCAAAAATTCCGATATTCATGGATTTCATTTTCAAATTATGGCCTCATTTTTAGAGGGCTCCCAAAATGCCACGTGTACAAATTTAGTACAGTAAACATGTTAACAGTGCATGTAATTCACAAACCAGGATCCAGAAAAACCGAGAAAGGCAAAGAACTTTCTTGTTTGTTGCATTTATTCACGATCGAGATATTGAAGCGCAAAATTATAATATTTATCATGAAAGAAAATTGTTCCAAAAAAGTCTGACCTTTGACCTTTGGTCAACTTAGGTGTATAATTTAAATTGGAACCTGGTTTTGGTGTGTATTTTTCAATATCTTTTTGTTTTGCCTTAGTTAATAGTTAAAAACGAGTTCATTCCAAACCTTGAAGAATTCCAGACAGTCAAAATAGAATTCCACTTGTTATTGCATTAATCATAACTTAATAACTGGCATGGGTTATACTCATTGAGGCATTTATTACCATTTATCCACCAGAGTGTGTAAAGCACACATTAGGTATCCCACTTGAAATTTGCGCTTCAATAACCAAATCAATAGAATCTTGTACAAAGGTAAATCTGAGGGCCTTTATTTAAATGAGTGCAGATATTGATTGCCTGAACCAAAATGAAAAATTCAAAATTCCTGTGAAAGCTATTTAAATTTACTTTTAAACTATTTACAACTTTAAGAGCTTCATTGCACAGTTTGACAAGAAAAAAATCAGATATTTGAGGAACAATCATTTTGACTCACACTGTATAGTGTAAAAACTGATGAAGTTCATACTTGGTATGCGTTATTTTTGCTGATACAAGGGAAATGCGTAGGCTTGTGCACAATGAGCTCAAAGGTCATTCAAATTCACTTGTGGTCAATCATTGCGATGCCTGAGGTACCTTAGTCCCGTCAATTAGAACCAAAAAAGGGTAAAGAAAGGGGAAAAAATTAGGAGAAATGAAAACTGTTGGAATACATTTCTGAGATATATATACATACTAAAAGTTGCACAATCTTACCCTTGTGCGTTTTTGAAGGTGGTAAAATAACAGGGGTAAAGTTTGTAAATGTTTAAATGTTTCATCTGGTCCTAAAGATTAAAAAAGGATATTTTGCTCTATCTAGGACAATTACTTTTAACACAGTAGGCTTAATGGTTCAAGGTCATCCTGGTGCAAAACTACAGTTTACTTCATCGTACGTGTCCAGTTAGTCCTGTCCAGCAATGACAGGACTAAAATTGCCGGACAGGGCATACTTAACATCGCTAATATTCCTATACTTAAAAAGTTGTAGAAAACATGTCCCTTTTCAAATACTTTACTATCAATCGCTGAGTAAAAGACAGGGACGTTGCCAAGAATTCTGGAATGGGCCATATAGTACTTATTTTGGGCTTATTAATTCCAAGGAAAACTGAACACACTCAAACTGTCAACCAACGTCAATTAACGAAACATGTAAAAACATTAACAAGTGAAATGATAAAAGCAAAACCTTTGAAATAAAAAAAGATGCGTCTCTGTGTCCTCTTTGAAATCACTGCCCTCTAAGTAACCGCTGTTTTGAAACAGCTGCTATTATTAACATCTTTTAAAATGGATTACAAAATGTGCTGGATACATATATTTTGTCTCATTTTTTCTGTACTAATTGAATTCACGTTTTTTTAGATTTATTTTCATTGGCGGCATTTTGTTTTTATTATTATCTTTTCTATTTTTATACCCTCTCTGTACAAGGACGCTACTGCAATGTTGTCAACGCTGTATGACTACGTACATAAAGGCCCAATCATTTCCATGTTATTTGGCCCTCCGTTTTCGGCCTTGTCAGCATTAGTGAATCCTGTAGCTGAACAATACAATTTGATACAGGTAAGCTATGGCATAACATTCCAAAGACACAATCAGGTCGTAGTCCGGGTGAAAATAACGTTAACTCGTATTTTATACGAAATCTAAAAAATCAAGTTCTTATACAGTAACACCCTAAGAACAAAGCAGGAACGTCTAAAACATACATGCCCATGTAATCCTCCTCCACATATACATGAGCTCTTACATGCACACATGGGGCGCGCGCACACACACATGCACGTACGAACGCACGCGAAAATACACTCTCGCGCACACACGTACACATACCACACACCAATTCGGAAACCAAATGATCACTTGCTATAAGTTTGCGTTCTTAACATGTTTGCAGATGGAATTTCCATTTCAAAATCATAGCTGCACTCATGTACCCAGTAGATTCTAAGGCAATTATACTCCGATGAATAAATTTTGTTGAATTAATATAAGCCTAACTCGTGATTTGTTGTTTGGCAGTATAATTATTAAAGGTCCCAGGAAATGGAATTGATGAATCACCTACTCCAAATTGTAACGGGGCAATTCCATCCAAACAGGGCAAAAAAAGGAATGCACGACCATGACATCATTGTGAAACATTGATTTTCAGTCAGTGCTATGAATAGATTACACCAGTCACCTGGGATATTTTCTATTACTCTCTGAAAAATCAATAGTTTTCACTAATGAGGTCATCACACCACCCCAAATATTGAATGCTTCTCGTCCCTCCATGTCGACTTTTGACACAAACACATCAATTCTATTTGCATTTTCCTGGACCTTTAAGAGTCGAGAAAGTATTTCACATGTTGGAGCCTCATTAACTCTATATAGGTGACTGCACAGATCCTATGATTTGACTCAAAATGAGTTCACATTATGTTCCATTGACCTTGTTTGATTTTACGTACTTTCAGGTAACACCTTCCAACTCCCCAGCATTGGGTGATCTTTCACGTTACGCCTCTACGTTGCAAATTTTTTTCAGTGGGAGATGAAATGAAATGTAACCGCATGGAACAAATGGAATAATTGTAATTAAACTTGTTCCGGGAAAATGGAAAAGAGCGGCAATCATGTAAGAGGTGATAATATAATGATAAGATTGTCGTGAGGGAGTGTTTCGGATCACCGTCACGAAAAGGATAGGTCATGACAATCTAACAGAAGTATACACATGACTGAATGACAGCTAATAATTCATAGTGATAAGAGGCCAATGTCTTTCCGGTACCATGATTTGTTCTACGTAGTGGATACTTCTGTACGTTGCGAATGTTGTAATTTTTTTGAGGATCCAGACCTCTAATTATTCAGGCTTTGGATTCTGAACATAGGTATTTGAGGTAGAAGTATTACCTGAAAACTGAATCCAATCCCATTATCAGTTTGCATAACAAGTCACAAAACAACACCTCCGTGCGGAGTACAAGGTGCGCTTTTCAGGTATTTGTGTTCAGTCACAGTTTCTCTAAAGTGTACACACGGATTCCTAAGGTAATAGTTTCACACAAAAGGCGGTAACTATCAACCTCTTCAAAGTTGTTCAATTTGTACGTCTGCAACGATGACATTCCTTTCCTAATAATGAACCCGGTTCTGAATAGGCAATAGTTTCACAAAACGCGGTACTATTAACCTCTTCAAAATTTTTGTTCAGATAACAATAAGAAGGTAGTAGTACAGGGAGGTTTTTTAATTCTTAGCAATTTGACTTTTTGTGGTATATTGCATTGTGTTTACCTGTATTATGACTGCATATTGCGTTAGGTTTTACGTGTATCATGACTGAATTTACATGTAAACCCAATGCAATAACAAGTCTTTATTCCCGGGGGCCACTTGTAAATTCAAGGTGGATATGATCGTGAACAAGAAAACGCGTAAAGGGTATCTTTTTTCAAACAGTCGATGTACGCGCGTACTTGATTAGGGTGTCAAAACAGAAAATGTGAAAAGGGAATGTTTTTTCTAATACTGAATGGTGATGTTTGTGTAATACTCAAATTAAGCAGAGATCAAAAAGTATTGTAAAGTAACGCAAGAAAAAAAAATATAAAGGTACAATATTAACAACACAATGCATGCGTACCTTGTTTCGGGTCGCAAACCTTGCATAAATCTTCTTTAGTGTAGCAAATCGACCAAAATACTTGTTTTAGGTATATTTTTGTTAGTCATGAATACTTGTTTAGGGTGCATTTTGGAAGGTCCATTTCACTCAATCAATATCCATTTGAATACAAGTGTCCGCTTTTGCCCCTCGGGTCTTGAATACATTTAAACCCTATGAGGCTATGAAATTTCCGTCTACATGTCATGAAGACATGTTTTCTGCTGTGATTACCAGCCAACGCCTTCCACGTTGGCCAAGTGCGGGTTTGAAAGAGACCCTGGTATCTGGAGTAATGTATACAGGTAGCAGAGCCGAGGATTATCCCTACTCTTTTCGATAAGGCTGCAACCTTTTACGTGCTCAGGATGATCCTCTGATACCCGGACTAACGAGCTTTACCTGACTCTTCGAATCATAGGCGCCGGACACCTATTGCATACACCTGCACATTCTTGGATGGGAGCATAGCGTATGCGTACTGTGTGCATATGAACCATATTTTGTAATGTTGTTAAACACAAAAATTAATAGTAATATCAAGTTGATGAGTCATCATTTTTTTATTTTTAAAATACCGAACATGACCTTTGACTGTAAAAATGAGAGCGACAAGAATCGAAGTTCAAACTATTGAAGCAATTAGTGATACCATGACCATCCTGATCAGCACACTCTTACTTTTATTAGTAAGTAATAAAAAAACAAGTCCTCAACCCTCCTTAAGTTTATTAGTACCTAACTTATCAGCACCTTTGAAATAATTTATACACCCTAGTTAGGCATTTCTACTACATTAGACTAAATGAACTTCCCAATCGATATTAGGACCCCGAAGGAGGCTATATTTATTGTTGTTTTCAAATAAAGCTACGAACAGCACCACAAGTGGTCAGCATTCAATGGTAACAATATGTCACTGCCTTTTAATAACGTAAACACCTTTGTCATTGTATTTACAACTTGTCGTAAGCAGCAGCATCAAGTAATGTAAAAGCAGACTTCAGAAACGGTTACTTTTCGCAATCAAAGCTGGGTGGTTGATTGATAATTTTATGGTGCAAGTGTTAATAAAATACCAATGAGATAACACTTCTATTTTCACTCTTGCCATTTTTATCTTGCCATTTAACCATCAAACATTGTTATCAGTCCTTATTTTTGATATGTCACAGACTAGAAAATGCCGCATTCTATTGTAATATGAATTATACCCACCACTTTGTGCTCCTAACACTGGATATGCGAATTTCGTTATATACATATATAACATAAATATATTTCAATTCCAGCTGTAGAGTGCTCGATACTAAGACAAAGTAGAGCCTATGTAGCATATTTCGCTAAAACATTTAATTTTCAGCTGTTGTTACTGGCAGTTTCATGCCTAACGGCATTCATCAGACAATTAACTGAGCGTAGTTTTGTTTTGTCTGGATTCGCGAGGAAAAATGCGTGTTCGTGCGTAAAGCTAAACGCAAGAAAGGTGTGCGTTAGGGTGTAAACGCATGCGTCCAGAGAAGCGCACGATGAATGCATTTCCCGCTAATTCAGGCAAACCCGACAAAGGTGTTCATTTCTTCTTCTTGCAGTGTGTTTTCTTATTATGGCGACATTTTGATATTAGTTTAGTTTTGATTTTTTGTTGATCAGATTTTTGTCCTTCATTTGAAGTATAGCTAGTTTTTCATCAATACATAAGTTGCATTGTCCAGACTCGCGTTTATGCGTGTTGGATTTTTTTAGGATTTCCCATTCTATGGTATATTGGGAACGTTTTCTATTCAGTCTCCATACGTATTTGGATAGTTCTGTTTCTTTCTCGTACATAAGCGACGACAGCACCGATGGCGACGATGACCAAGATGATTTCGGTTTGAAGACAAAGAAATCGCCGCACAAAGTGAAGGTATGGTTACAATTTGAACAAGACATGCTCGATATGTTGCCGAGAATATACAATTCATAACAATTAAAGAGATATTTTCCCAAAGTCCGTAGAAAGAAGATGTGGAGAAATCACTCTCGACTAATCTTTTCTTCCCCGCAATAAAACGAGAAACTTATACGAAATGAACCCAGAGACTATGAACACGTGCTAGCTGACACATTACCAGAAATACAAGTTTGGCCGCGCCGATACCATCACTTTAAAGAGAAACGGAATTCGACGATATCACAAACAGACCTACAGTCACTGATAGAATCGACAACACTGCAGAAAGACAATCCTTCATCACTATAAGGATCAATATAGAACTTCCAAATTAACACCACTGGCGCAGGTTGATAAATCCCACCAAGAACGCACTTGGTAAGGTAAGGCAAACAAATGCTGGACAGAATGAACAACGATATAAGGCTTAAAACACGCGTAAACCAATGGAGAAGCACAGCTCAGTTTTAGAATGGTTTACCGACCGTCCAAAAATAAAGACGATCTAAGCTTCATGGCGTTCGACATCGTAGACTATTATCCTTCCATATCGGAAGAACTACTTGAGAAAGCATTGGATTGGGCCAAAACAATTTCACAAAAATATCTAAATTGAAAGGGAAACCAGATGCAGGCCAGCAAGGACATTGGTCTTCGACGACGAACGGGAAGCATGGTTTAAGAAGGACACAAATAACGCATTCGACGTTCCCATGGCGCCTACGACGGGGATGAGAGGGATGGGATTAGTAGGTCTGTACATACTAAACAAACTACCAAGCGAATCAAACGGAAAGTGTCGGACTGTACCGTGACGACGGTGTAGCCGTCTACGAATTAAATCGGAAGTGAACGGACAGAAAGCTGCAAAAATAATAAGCATCTTCAAAGTCAATATCCTGAAAATCACAGGCAGACAAACTTAAAATCTGTTAATTATTCGAGACATGAAACATGGATCTTAAATCGGGTCTTACAAGCCATACACAACTGTGATACAGAAAACCCAGCGTACCCCCGATCGCTGGGATATTAATACGGACTCTAAAACCACCAGACGAAATAATCAGGAATAGTACATCGCCAGTAAGCGAGCGGATCAACAGCATATCTTCTAACCAAGAAGGAGTATTTGATAAAACAGCACCCATTTATAACGAGGTGCTGAATCAAGCGGTACCAAGATTACCATGAAGTAAGGCAGAAGACGGATACCAAAAAAAAGGGAAAAAGAGGACAGATCGAGAAAAGTAATATGTTTAACCTCCTTACAAGCAAGACGTTAAGAACAAATGTAGGGAACCTTCTTCAAAACTTCATAGAAAGCATTTCCCGCGAGGGCACAAGTTGCATAGTATGCAATAGTTAATCAGTCCCACCTGTCAAAATGAGTTATAGTTGCGTGAAAAAATATGAGCGTCGATCATAAATCACATAACGCAAAGGTCATCAATAGCAGTAACGTAAAGGAAACCGAGCCTATCAAAACATGCAACTGTAGAATCCAAGCAAATTGCCCGTTACGTGGTGAGAATGCGTATCTGAGGCATAGTGTCCAAAAGCAACTGTAAAATCTAATGATGATCCAAGTCATAAATAGGCCTTTCGGGAGGAGCGTTTAAAAAGCAGATTAACAATCACAACAATCGTTCAAACATGATAAAGGTAGAGAAGAAACAAGGAAAAAAAAAAACAAAAAACAACAAAACTATCCAACTTCGTATGGGAGACTTGAATAGGAACCGTTCCACCAATATACCATAGAAGGGAAAATCCTAAAAAAATCCAACACGCATAAACGCGAGTCAGGACAATGCAACTTATGTATTGATGAAAAAATAGCTATACTTCAAATGAAGGAAAAAAATTCTGATCAACAAAATCAGAAACTAAAATCAAAATGTCGCATGCCATAATTAAGAAAAACACGGCAAGAAGAAGAAATGAAAACCCGCTGTCGGGTTTGCCTGATTAGCGGGAAATATTAATATTATAATAATATATATAGATATATATATAATATTAAATATATACTACATACATACACAATATATATATATACATACAATATGTACATACTGCATATTTACACACACACATAAAATACCTACACTACATGCGTAAATAGTATACATAAAAGTACATATAGAACACGTACGTATAATAAAATATAAATGTGAGGCCTATATTGTAGCTTTTATTAAGTTATTATTGTTCAAACGTTAACATAGACATTACGGGTTCTTCTTGTTCTTGTTATCTTAGAAAGAATGATGCTCGTATCTTAATTATTGGCGCCTATCGAGTGAAACTATTGTTAATTTGGCTTTGTAAGGAGGCCATCTATAATGTGATGAACCTAAACACATTTATCCCTAATGTTATCAAGATAGTTAAGTTGCAAACTAACTGAGACGAATAAATGAATTTATTTCTCTGAATTCTGAACCTTTCCACAGGCTTCCCCAGTATGTCTGTACGGAGAAAAATATGTTTGGTTTATCCACAGGATGGCGGGTAGAGGGAAAGCTACTGGCATTTAGCCGAAAAGACGATCCCGTGTGATCACTCATGTTGCAGAAGTATTGGAAGGGTCCATTTACACCATATGAGGCGTTCTAGCTACAATACGAGTGGAAGATGGGATTAATGGATAGTAGGGTCCATCTATGTATTTTAATGTATTAAAATTGAAATTTATTTATTGTCACATGGGATGATGAAACAGTATAAACCTCATAACGAGAACATGCTAGAACAAATGGTGGTATTCAAGACGTCATTCCTGGTGATACGAATTGGAATGAAAGTGGCTATTGTAGTAAAGAAATATGCATAAACAGTATATAATTAAATGCTGTCAGAAATTTGAAATATAAAAAAAACAATGGTTGCTTCATATTATTATTCTAAACAATCGATAAAAGATTGGCGCTAATGGACATTGATTAGAATAAATATGCGCATGTATTAAAAGTCCCTCTGACATAAAGCATAATGATGAACGTGGTGATCTAAAATTATGACATGACTTCTGTAACAAAAATATTACAGTATATAAATTTGTTTCTTATTTCTGTTTTAGAAGGCCAAGGAATGAACAACAAGAACTATTAAAATCAGTATTTAAAACGAGGATCCGGTTGCTTGTGAACGTTCCGCCGACATTTTAGGGACGGAGTATTTGCCATAGCGAATTACTTAAACTCGTCTAAGAAACAATGAGATCGCTGAATCCACCACGTACTTTGGCCGGACTTCGGATTATAGCGACGATAAACATGGGAGAGATTTTTATAGGCAACGTTCCGAAATTAGATTTCACTGCTCTCACGGTAAAGACATCATAGCGGGTAGGCCCGTTATCTGGTCTTGTTCTAGTGGTCTTGTGTCTACCTATCCTTTTATTTAGATTTTCTAATACTTATCTATCGTTTATATTTATCTATCCGAAATTCATCATAACAAAGCACCCTGGAATTCTGAAAGAAGTGCTGGTGCACTCGTGTAGGAGGAAAGAAATCTACACCGAAAAAGAACAGTATCTTTCAAAAAAGACATGGCGGGAGATGATGGCATTGTGTTTTGGGGATTTTGACCTTTTAATATTTAAGGGCCACACCAAAATTGACTATTTGGGAAAGACAGACAATGCGGAAATGCCTTTGGTTGACACCATTAATTCCATATACATCGCATACCGACAATGAGACATCATCCGTCTGAAAATCGGATACCCAGTGATCGCAGGTGAGGTATGCCGTAAACTCAGAGTAACGGTTGCCTTTCCAGAGGTCTATACTTTGTAATTTATTTTACGCTCTCCTGTAATGGGATGAGCACTCTGGAATTCCAAAAGGTGTTATATATATATATATATATATATATATTATTCAATCATTAGGGACGAGTACTAATAAACCAAACGAGGGATCCGATGGGTTTACTCCTCTACATTTCTCAATATGAAGGTAAGTTTTCAACTTTGAACGCTCTATTATATTATTTATTTTTATTTACACTAATAATATGATAAAGACCATACACCAAACACCAAAAAAAGCACCCGAGAGATTCGCTGACGATGATGTACAATCTACCACATTCTTAATGATCATGAAGGGAGATAATCGCATCTTTGTCTATTAAATTTATTTCTGTAAATGCTCTACATTCATGCATTATGTTGTACCGCCATAATTCTAAACGTGACATGTTTGAAATATGGAGGGAAAAATCAATCTGCACGAGCTGCCTTTGTCTACTGAATGTATTTCTATTTTGTGAAATCGTATTTAATATCTTGAAAAATGAGGTTATCGAACCCTTCAAAATTCTATTGTGAAATTTGGCACTCTTTTAGATATTTGCGGTAAAGCGATTTTTTATTGCCACCACTGAACTCGTAAAATATTTATAAATGGTTCGAAAAATTCACGTTTGACAACATCTATTGTGTAAAATGCGCAGTCCATTAAATTTGAAACTGATAAGCAAAAATATATCTGTCATTTCTTGCAGTATCATATAACATGCATTATAAACTATTGACGGACATTTAGATTGTACTTGAGAACTCACAGAAGAAAATGTCTCACTGTGATATAGGAGAAACACACGCGAACATTTTGTTAATAGTTATGACCATACACAGAGAAAAAAGAAAAAAACAGGCTGTGTAAAAATAGAACTCTATAATAATTAAGTAAAACAATTACCTAATTTAAGTAAATGTTTACCTAAATTAAGTAAAAATTTTACATAATTATGATGGATTTCTATTTTTACATAATTTATGTATTTTTTCTCTCTACGTATATAGGACGTATTCAATATGACGTCAGCCACCAGACATGTTAGTGGACAAGATGCATACATTCCAGGACTACAATACATTAAGCTGTCAATCGAGCCATGTTTAGCGATTGCACAGGGATCATTGACAGGTGAATGTATTGTAGTACTGGAATGCGTCTATCTTGTCCACAACATGGCTGGCTATTGAGTACGGTCTATAGACCGCAATATTTCGGCAACCCAGTCCACATGAAACATCCATCACGTTTCAGCCAAATAGCCATAAATGGATTATCGTAATTTATTAAAATTTATGGCATGCAATGTGCATTTCTAAAAATCCGTGTATGATAATCATTTATTTGGTTCGAAACTAATCCGTGGCACTGTTCATGTCATTGCTAGTTATTATCACAGTTATGCTACATGTACACACAAGCTCGCACAAACCTAGCGTGTTTTGATTAGTGTAATATTTTGACTTTTATAATAAAACAGTAAGCGGGTTAATAGTGTGCCATTGGGATGAATGCCATGTATGATCCTAAAGCGGCTGTTGATAAAAATCATTTTCTCTTGATTTAGGAACGTGTTAGCCCTCGCCAGTGTCACTCTGTCTGTAATTGAATAGGAATTAGTTTTGATCATGTTATTTTGACCACAGGAGGAAAAATAAGGCTAGTTTGTTACTTTGATCACACCGGTGAACGGGTCACGTGGTTTGGCGAGCAATCTTTTGTTTGGAAAGGTAAGAGAGACATGGACACCGTGAAAGCACTGACCTCTACACATGGATAGCGGGTCAGAGTCGCCGATTGAAACATCAGGAAGTTGGTTTTTGACCTATACAATATGGCGGGAAACAATGCATACACCTTGTCCAACAATAGAACATCTGTGTGGAATAGCAGGTGGATGCATTGTTTTCCGCCATATTGTATAGGTCAAAACCAACTTCCTGTTGTTTCACTCGGCGACCATTCAAATGTACGGAAGCCCCGCCCGCTATCCATGTTAGAGGTCAGTGCGTGAAAGTGATGGTACAATTTCGACACTGATTTAAACCACTCCGGAGTGGTTTTATTCAGAAAACCTGGACCACAAGAAAATACACATTAGACTTGATTCCCTTCGTTTGTACGTTGTTTGTCCGATTCGTCACCTTTGTGGCTACAGAATCAATGTCTATGGTATCTGTGTACACTGTAAAAAAAATACTGTAAATTTTACAGGCAAATCCTGGAAGCAATTCTGCCAACAAATTAACGTAAAATTTACAGTAAACTGTGAACATTAAATTAATCGAAACACTCAAAAACATATATATTTGGTGAGTTATTACAGAGATTGTGAACGTGTGTAGAGTAAAAAAGCACTGACGAACACCCTAACTTAATAGGCCTATCCACAAATTTTTGGCGTGCATATACTGTAAAATTGACAGTTTGTTGTAAAATGTATTACATCAACTGTAAATATACAGTAAATTTGAATGAAAACCTGTAAAAGACGTATTTTTACGGGATTTTTGTTGGCAGAATTGCTGTCAGGATTTTCCTGTAAATAACAGTTTTTTTTCCTGTAATTTTAGTACTTATCTAAAGTGAAGATTCTCGAGTGATATACATTAATGGTGTTACTCATTAAAATCGAATAAAGTTCATTTTAATGTTTGTCATTATGAGCCTGAAATATGGACTAAATTTACAGTACCTTCCTGTATTTCTAAATTACAGCCAAATACTGTAATTTTTTTACAGGATTTTCTATCATAATAAATGACGCTGTGTTCTATATACAGCATTTTTGGTGTGAAAAAATGGTACAATCGAAAACCGATTTTTTTTTTCAATATTAATCTCAACTAAGGAAGTCTTTTTGTGAATCATATTAAAGAACAGATCAGGCTTTCCAATATTTTTTGTTTCATCTCATTGCTTGTTTCAATCAAGATAACGCATTTACTGCGACACAAAGTTTTTGCCACTTTCCTGGTTGAGTGAAAGAATTAGTTAAACATAAGTTATTCACATTTGAACAGATTTGAAATTCTTCAAAAAGGGATTAACTTCATAAAGGAATTTTAAAAGATGCGAAAAACAATTTCGTAATGGTGGAAACTATCTTCAGTAAGTTCTGGCTTTAAGATTAAATTGTATCCAGTCGACAATAATTTTTGTTTGTTAGAGAGAATCAAGAGCGTACAGCAACCTCCGTTTACTTTGGAGGAGGTGTTTTTATGGTCTTGACATATCATGATACGCAAAGTCCTTCGGACACCTTGATACTTTGCTTCTTAAATTCAATTTTATTGACTTCAAAAAATAGTTAATGCAAAAAGAAAGCGCAATAGTTTTAAACCATTTCTTTGGATTTGAAGTGTTTATTTTGGTTGCATTTATTCCTCTGGTAAGATTTTAACACATACCAATTTTGTAATAAATTCAAAGCTCCATTTCATTGAAACGCGCAATAAATATTTGTATTTGTTTATTATAAGAAAATAATCATAGTTATAAAGCTTGTGTCGAGAAAACTAGACTTCCTTTGTGTACTTTAATCTGTTTTGTTTCTTTTGCCAAGTTCCATTCGTGAACATCTGCCCTATGAGATAATTGTGGCACTGGGACACAATCTCAAACGTGCTTACGGATAGGCCAAGAAATCTCCTCTTCACCGAAACATGGTATCTTTTGAAAATGATCATCTTTTTTAAGATGTCCGCAAATTACCACGCTTTTTTTTCAAAATCTCGTCTCTGTTTAAATGTTTGCAATAGGAAATATAGTGCCTGTTGATGGGAAAACATACCAAACACACGTCATCGAAGTCTCGCCAACAATCCGTAGTTCATTTCTCGTAATTTCTTGTCTTGGTATTTGTGGTTCTCTACTTTCCTAGGGTGGGGGAAAAATCAAATTTCGAAATCAAACGTAAGTTATTTTAAGTAATTATTCATTCGCTTTAATTCCTGTCGTTAGTCATAATAACTACACACACTGGCAACATGCAAAAAACGAAATTCGTAATCACAAATTAATGTTTAAATTATACCATGTATTCTTGACCACATCTTACGTATTAAATGTCAAGTTGTGGTTTTCATACAGATGTTATTCCCAGAATCCAAGAGGGTGAAAACATGTTTGATTTGATTGTCATGTTCCATAAATATGGCGAATTACAGGAACTGCGAATGATAACTTGCCGTTTGCACTCCAGAAGGAATACAGACACAGAAACAAAAGAAATGGCTTCAAAATAGTCGCTTAATGATTGTTCAGGTTCGTCAGGGTTTATTTAAATGTTTGCGGGGAAAAATGGAGTGGTTTTGAGGACGGGAAATGAGATAAAGTCAATGGAAGACAGTGGTCTTAGAAGAATGTGTGAAAAATTGGAGACATCAAAATGCTACTCGTCTGATAAATCACGTGGTTTACATAAATCATGTCTAATTACGTGTTCACAGTGCATGACAAACAGCAAAAATGTCAACGGTGCGATTAAAAAGTTGTTTTCAAGTTATCATGTGACCGCTTTCTCGTCATTAAATTTCCCGAGTCCAGCGGCCCTGTATGAATGGCCAAGCAGTCCTAAAAACGTGTGAGATTCTACGCGTAACTTTACACGTTTAAGATGCTACCTTACACGACTTATAATATAGCGAGACACTTGAATTGGCAAGTCCTGTTATGATAAAGCTTGAAAAATCACATTCATCCAGCCAATCATCTTACTCGTAATGCATGCTTACACGCAGGCGCGTAACCAGACCTGAGCCTCCGGGGGGGCAAGAGTCAAGAAGTTTCCCCATTTTTTTCCGGCTCGCTTCGCTCGCCGGGTAGACCCATATTTTTCCCCTTCTCCCCCTTCTTCTCGTCCCCATTTCTTAGCTTCTCCGTCCCCATTTTAGTTGTCCGGGGGGGGCAGTCTGCCCCCCTGCCCCCCCGCTGGTTACACCACTGCTTACACGTGTAAGATGTGTCTGTTAGTGATGGACCGTATACCAATTTGATCGCGGTATATGCGACGAACTCCTTGTTAATTAGCAGATTTGGCCAGTGCATTGGCAATATTATTAATCTTTAAAAGAAAAGCTAAAATATTATTTTTAACATAGTGAAAATTTATTTTAGAAAAGGCCATCAAAATTTAGGTTAGGACGCGTAAGATGCATGTTACTCGTGTAAGGTTACATGAACAACCTTACTCGTTTTTTGAACCACGTGGCCATATGCTTACACGCATAAGATGTATCTTAGATGTGTAAGATTGCATCTTAAACGTGTAAGGTTACACGTAGGATCTTACACGTTTTTACGTGCTCCCGTTTTCTATTGACATTATCTCATTTCCGGTCCATACGACCACTCCGATTGTTACCCTAAAAATTTACAATAGACCCCGACAAACACATATAATCCATTCAGTGATTATTTTGCCACCATTTTGATGTTCCTGTACCTGTATTCCTTCTGGAGTACAATCGGCAAGATATCATTAGCTGGCCTCTTTAACCCGCCATATTTAGGGAACATGACAAGCAAATCAAACGTTTTTCGCACTATTTGATTCTGGGAAATCGCATCTGTCTGAAAATCGTAATTCTGACAATAATTACGTAATTTGTAGTCAAGAACTCCTGGTGCAATTTTAAATCAATTTTTGAATATAATTGTTTTTCTGCATGTTGCAATACTTCTGGCCAGTGTGTGTACATTAGTGAACCGATCTGAACTACAAATATAGAGTAGAACAAGTATATGAAACGACTTTGTAACCTGCTAGACATTTGGATATATATCAACATTTTCAATTCAACTTAATGTCTAGTATGTATACACCCGATATTATTTTATTTTGATTTGAATTATTCGGACAACGTCTTGGTAACCCAAGAAAACCACTGAACAGCCATACACTGCAGTGGTAATCGTCCTATACACCTACGCTGTTCTAAATTCACTGTGCAGTGATATGAACGTGCAGGTATGACTGTGTACATGAGACCGAAGGTTAAACAGATTAAATCCTGAATCTACTAGCTAATTAAATCACGACGATTGGTCTTAACGGGAATTGAATCAGTGAATCTAAATACCGTAAGCAAAATCATGATATAAATTCCTACTTATCTAGGATCATGAAGACCTTTCAAAAGTCCCCCACTAAATCACTTCGTCGTGGTCGGTGGGATCTTGTTGTATCTAGCCGTATTGCTGATTGGACTCCGATTAGGTCGCCAGTTTCCAGATCCGTAACTCTTGTTATCATATGGTATGTTAAGTTTATGTAACTATTTAAACAGCATAAGTTTTGAGGAAAGTAAGTTGCAATTTCCTAGTTTTTATATACCAAATTTACTTTCGAGGTGGCGGCCAATAATTGGATGGAGATGAAGGAAAATCCTTAAAAAAAAATATTCATCTATATCTGCGTGCCCGGGCTGCGTGAAAGGGATACTAATGCAACATGTCACCACCGGTGTACAGGAGATACATTACCGCCTGGAAGTCATAGTCCGGGTTCGATAGACGACAACGGAAAAGCGTGAAACTATGTTTCGGTAGAGTCACTGAATCGAGTGCCCTGATTCTTACCGTTGTAGGTGCGCTATGAGTCTGAGGAACCACATTCTTCTCCCTCCACAACGATGTAAAAGAACTGAAGTGTGCTCCATGAGAGAGTACAAGTTGAATTTGTGCGTAGGGAGAGACGCGGGGGCGTTGCGAGAGGACTGGCGCAAGAGAAATAATCTGCAGAAGACCTCAGAACTATATTGCCTGCCAAGAAACAGTTGAGGGGAGACCTGTGGCACATCAAACCTGTATATTTCAAAGACAAACGTAAAAGACGTAAGCACTAAGGACATGTATCATATCGTAAATGAAACTCTTGAACAAAAATGACAACCTATGCCTGACACTGAATGTCCTTCTCATTCTTTGCCAATAAATTTGGCAGTTTTTTTTTCATTATTAAGGTCAACAAAATTCGTGGTGAAGTTGACAATCTTGGTACAAATAATCAATACAATGCGTCTGTCGACATCACAGGTGTTCATGTAGATTTAAAAATCTCAGTGAAGTCAAACACGTGTCTGAAAGGCCCGAAATGCTAACTATTGTAAACAAGTGTCCTAACAGTCCATGTTCCTTTAAGATATTCTTCAACATGGCTATTTAAAAAAAAAAAACAGCATATTTCTGATCTATTACCATGTCTAACCCTCATAGTAAATATGTCTTTATCTACAGTTCTTTTCCGCAAACTCGTCAAGCATTATTACACCTGTGGTGAAAAAACCTTCGCTTGATAAGATCTGATGTTGAGCATTATAGAACCTGTTGCTAACTTGCCTCTCATTTCTAAATTGATGGAGAAATGTGTCAACTGTCACAGTACTTGATCATGTTAACACCATGAACTTTCAGACCAGTGCAGTCTGCATATAAAGCAGTGCACAGTACTGAGACTGCACTAGCCTATGTTCATAGTGAGTTCCAACAGCTATTGATTAATCGAAGGCCATTTTCCTGATTATGTTAGATCTCTCCTCAGCATTTGACACTGTGGACACTGACATACTGTTGAGCCGAATAGACCACGAGTTCGGCATAAGAGAATCTGTGCGTGACTGGTTTTCATCTTACCTTAAGGAGAGATCCTGCCGTATTTCTCTCTGCGGTAAATACTCTGACAATATACACTAGAATATGGTCTACTCAGGGTCTGTATTGGGCCCCTTGGTTTTGTATTTATACACACAATATTGGTCGTATCCTCGTCACCCGGTGTTGAAATACCGCATTATGATTGATGACATCCAGGTGTATCCGGATGTCGATCCCATAATTCCAGGAGACACTGTGTGTGCACTGTTCTAACTCTCACGTTGCGTCGCTGATGTTAACCAGTGGATGATTGAGAATAAACTGAAATTAAATCCGGACAAACAGAATTTTTTATAGCTGACAGTCAACCACATGAAACTACTTCCTGATGTAGAGCTTCGCTGGATGCTGTTGATATATGTCATCTGATAATGTTCGCAATTTGGGCGTTATTTTTGAAAACCAATGTCAATGTCTAAACATGTGTCCAGCCTTGCTAAAATCTTGTTACTGGCAATTAGAAACCTTATAGAATCGTAGATTCCTAGATTTTGATACAGTGCTGAATGTTGTGAGATCATTTATTTTGTCTCGCTTCGACTACTGTAATCGTTGCTCAATGGTAATTGGTACTTGGTACTTGGTGCGTAATCCCTCTCGCATCTGCGTTTTAAACTGGGATGCCTATACAATGCTGTGTGATGTGCAGAGGTGGCGTCGATGGCCAGTGGGTGCAATAACAAAAGGTGCAAGGTAAAACAGCTAACGCCTGGAAGGTGACTTAGAGAACTTTGCCACCCGGTAAGGGTGACATAACCCGCATTTCTTGAAGTGCAACAGTTCCTGAAAATCTGGGTAGTAGGTGATTGCAGGACCGTGTTGTTGTTAACTGGTGCCAAACTCTATGACCCCGGGTAAAAACGAATACTTATACGATTTGTAGCGTTATGTGGAAGAGTACTTAGATATCGTCAGTCTTATGATGAAAAGTAGCTAATTGGAACACTGGAGGTACAAATGATGTTAGAAGCCCATAGTGAATTTGTAGAACAGACGGCGTGCCTGAGTAAGCCGGGTATGGTGAAGTGATCACCAACTACTTTAGATAACATAGGTGTAACACTAGAAGTGCGACGGTAGTCCCCCACAGCAAAACGGCACCCTGACGATTACTTTTCCAATACGATGGAATTTGATAAGGTTGTGGATTCCAGGATTCACATGCATAGTCCAGTGGGCTTGAAAAGGTTTGAAAGGCCCTTTGCTTTAACTTCTTTGTGTACATGGAGAAGAGTGTCCTGCGCAGCAGCCCGAGGGTACGATGGGCTTTTGAGTAAACTTGTGCAGGCTTTGTCCAGCGGCGATCCTTAGAAATTGTGACACCTAGATACTCGTGGTCCTCAACTCTTGAAAGGTTACCAAAGATGGAATATTGGTGCAGACTTGGTTTTCTTTTATGTGATTATAACATGGCCCACTTGCATATTAAATTCATGAGCCATTATCGGACCATTAAAGCAAGCTATCAAGGTCATGTTGTAATATGGAATGATCTTCTGGGCTTGTTATCTCCCGATAAACAATACTGTCATCAGCAAAAAGTCTAACCATGATTTGCAGGGAATCTTGGATATCATAATGTATAAGAGAAATAAAATCGGCCCCGCACTAGCCCTGAGGTACGCCTGATGATACTTCTACCATGTTGATAATGAACCATTTACTGAAACGGCTTGGTGCCGGTCTGTAAGAAAAGCTTCAACCCATTTTGGGTTTGGTCTGATACCATAGTACTCTAGATTGGATGACAACTACGATGGAGGCACCTTGTTCAAATGCCTTGATGAAGGTCTAAAAGAATAACATCAGTTTGGCCCCGACGATCTAAAACTGAGGCCCAATCATGTGTTGCAGAGACAAGTTGTGTTACGGTAGAAAGGCGTTCTCTGAATCCATGCTGGGTATAATCCGAAGATTATAACAGCCTAAAGATGCTTGGCAATTATGACCAAAAGATATGCTCCATAATTTTACATGTTAAACATGTCAGAGGAAATGGGCCGATTGTTTGCTGGATCTGCTTTTGAACCTTTTATTATTGCTGTAACAAGGGCCTGTCGCCATTGGTATGGTAGTTCCCCTTTATCATAAGATTGCTGGAAAAGAAATCTCAAAGCTGGTGCAAGTTCGTCGGCAAATAGTTTTAAGAGACGCGCTGGGTAATTCATCAGGACCTCCTGCTTTGGTGGGATTGAGATTTTGCAGGTGTTTAGCAATGCAGACAGTATCCAGGAAAAGATTTGGAATACTTGGATATGGTGATGGTCCTTTGGATGGGGTATGTGAAGATGGTTCCTGTGTAAAAATGATCTAAACTGGTTGTTTAGAGCATTTGCCTTTTCCTGATCAGAAGTAATCATAGCGGGTCATTTCTTCAAGGTAGGAATACCAATATTTTCTGTGCGTTTCAATTTAACATAATTCCAGAAGGTTTTTGGATTTTCAGATAAGCTAGCACCAACCACATTATTGATGTAATCTCTATGGGCCTTCGCCACAGTCTTTGCAAACAAAATTTCGGTGTTTACGAAAAACTGATGCCACATGTGACACATTGTTATTTGTTTTGCGTGCACGACTGTATAGTTTGTCCCTTTTTCTAATAAGACGCTTGATCGTGATAGTGATCCATGGTAGGTGTCTATTGGTTTTGGTTTGTTTAGATGGCACATTTTCTTGCATAATTTGGTACAAAACTGTTTATGATGGTGCACCAGTTGAGTCCACTGAATTATTTCTGGGTTGTCTTAGAAAGTTCTTAACAAAACATTTCACTTGTGTTTTAATGAGATAGATCAGCCTTCCTAAAAGGTGAAAATCTTACGAGGTGGTTTGGTGTTGGAATCTAGGGTTTATGATCAAGTTGAACAAAACTATATTATGGTCCGAAATCCCTGGGAGGGATTCTATGTTTTCTATGAGCTGGGTTTGATGTAGCTATAAGATCCAAAAAATATGTCAGGAAATGGTCTAGTGACAACTTGACCAACGTGACCAGTGAATTTTCAAGCAGAATATTCAAACTTGTTGTGGAGTGATGAAGTTTTTGGATTTGTGTCCCCATGAATCCCAGTTATGTCTGGTAAATTATAATCTCCGCCAATGATGATATTTGGGTGCTGTCGAGCGATTTTTGACCATAAGTTTTGGGATTGAAACTATTGAGTTCATCAAGTGGCTTTCCACCACACGTTTTGTGGTCTATAAAAACTTCTATATAGAGTGACTTGCTGTGGCAAAATGGGGTTTGCCCCAAATAAGCTAACAGTATGAGTCCAGGCGTTGGTAAATATGACATGTAAAATTATAGTGTCGCTAAGAATACAGACACCGCCACCTTCCGAATTCTGTCTTTGCGGAGCACATTATAATTCGGTGGGAAAAGGGAATAGTGTAGCCATAGTTTGGTTGATTTTTGAACTCAGTACCAAGACTGATGTCGGGGTCATTGTGTCGATGATGATATGAACGTTGGCTTGCTTATCATACCTTAATACTATTTACAATTAATAATCATAGTTTTAAGTTTCATATGCATTTTTTAGGTGGAGTTTGGCATATTTTGACTTGGCGGTGGGTCTGGATGGGAGTGGAGTGTAAGTAGGGGGGTTTCAAAGACTTGAGTTACACCAGAGGTGGTGGATAATCAATAAGCACAGAAAAGGAATTTGACAAATATATGCTAGGTTGAACAAAGATGAATGAAAACTTGGCATACCACATTTATAGCAGATCACACAAAACTCTTATTTCCAGAATTTACCAAGGAAAAATAGTTTTGCTCAGACATACCAACACAACTAATGTGATTCCATAAATTACAGTGGTCACAGATACATAGCATGGTCATCATCGACTGAACTTCATTTTGACAAACACCACATGGCCAAATTTTCTCAGATTGCGAAATTGAGGCCTGGGTTTGTTTCGATTTGGCCACTCAGCAGGAGGATGATCATGCATGCCAAAAGTTGTTTTTGAAGCACCACAGTTTGGATGTGTGCCTATTTATTGGAGGGAAATCTTAAGGAGTGTAAACTCCAAGTGACCAAAACAGGGTTTAATTTGTCAGGGCGGGGCAAAAAGTGAATTTAGTAAGTGTTGACGGTGCTACATGTGGGGTTTGTGTCAGTATGCATACCAGTTTGAGGGTAGTAAAATTTGTACAAGAATGAGCCAACAAGGTCTGCAAAACACAAGTGTTTACAGATCTACTAGTACTACTTGTGGTTTCAACCATAGGCACAAGCTGATCATAGAAGGGTGATTAAATGTATAAACTTAGTCCCACTGTTGTGTGTGAACCATGTCACCAGTATCAATACTGTATACAAACCTGCAGGACTAGTCTTATTAGTGTTATAGGTCGTCACATTTTACCAGTGTTTGTACTTGGCAGAACCAATGGGCTGACGGTTAAGGTACCACCAAACAATGTCCCCAGTATGCGTACTACGTCCCCCATGTCTCCTGTTAGTGTAATATAACTCTCAGTAATGTCGATAAATGGATTACATGATTTACTGTTTGTGTAGATTTACATGGAATTACCTGTACTGCCAGGTCCAGGCATTGCTCCAGTGTTGTGTACTAAGTTCTCATCAAGGCTACTGTTTGTACACTTGATAAAATCCCCGGTATGTATACTACACACTCCCATGATAAAAGATCATTTACAGGATGAAGTTTGTTACAAATCAATAAGTGGCTACTAAAGCTCAGACGAGCGCAAGAATGAGAATAGCTGCAAGAAACTGGCGAGAGTCATGGCTCCGATCAAACATACGAGATGAATAGAGTTCAAAAGATGAACAGAATAATCAGCAAACACGTGAGGTCATTAAATTAGATAGATCCTACCGTAATCAGTGTACGAACTACCATGCTATTGATTGAACAAGGTATTCCCACGTCTTGTCAGTTCTCCCCCAGTCACTACACAATAACATACTAACAGTTAAAATGGCCGCGCGTGATGTGACGCAGTGTAATGCTTGGGTCGATGGAAAATAAAGTCACACTGAATAACTCACATTCCGGCTATATCCCGAAAATTTAATACGGATTTTGATCGCAAATGTTCCGTTGATATAATAGATCAAATCATTTGCACGGATGGTGCTTAAATCGGCGAAAACAAAAATAGATTGTAAACAGAAAACGGGAGAGCAGAAAAATTGCACCTAACTGGCCATGACTCACTTCCGTACTGGTAGTATCAGAAGAACCTCAACATACCCAAAATGCTTCAAAACAAGTGTGCCTCGTCTCATATTCCGGTATCCTAGATTTACTCACACAAACCCTCTTTTTTTTTCTGAAGGAGCTTCGCTGGCTTAGTATATCTGATCGTATTAGATTCAAGACTCTTTAATGTTTATAAGGCAACATGAACGGGCTTTGCCCCCAGTACATCATTGATGCTGGGGTCAGTAGATCCTTTCCTGGGTCTGGTACCACTCGTTTAGCCACCATGGTCTCACGCTCGTTGTTCCTAGGACACATAAATGGGTTGGCGACGGGCCTTTAAAGTGGCTGCACCAAAGCTATGGAACCAAATTCCTATCACCATCCATAGTGCCAGTAATGTTAAAAGTTCAAGTCAATGCTCAAAAATCACCTCTTTCATCGTATTATCATAAAGGCGCTTTGTATCAATGTGAAAAGGCGCCTTTCAAATATAAGTCATGTATGTTATGTTAGGTTATGTTAGGTTATGTTATGTTAGTACCTAGCTACACTGGTAAACATTTTTGTTGTTTAACGAGTTTAAAATACCGGAATTCTGCTGCCAGTATTCTACCGCTAAATAACAAACACCCTAAAGATAGAATTTGCCGTATGATTAAAGAGAAGTTTTGATGTTACGATGTTGTTTGAAGAAAACACATTATTATTGTGTTAAAGTCATTAAAATGCTCAAGAATATCTTTAAAGACAATTTACTTTCTTACCGATGCACGTATTTTAAAGGTAGAATTATTGGCAAGCTGGATCCGGTATTCTACCGTTAAAAAAACTTATTTTTTCTAAACAGTGTACCATGGTCAACATGTACGAATAAACCGTGGACCATGTCGACGAGGCCATGGGTACAGTTTTTGCTCGTGCAAACACAAAAAGGTTGTAGATATAGCAAACTAGACCTTTTTAATCTTTAGGACCAGAAAACATGTTTATAATCCTTCAGTCCTATACGAAAATGTTTACAAATTCCCCCTGCTAATTATCCCTTCCCTATCTTCCCTTCAAAATGTTCAAGGATGCCTAAGTTGCATCATCGAGATTTGGAAACAGCATGTCAATGTTGCCTAGAAACCATCGAAACATTTCGTGCAGACTCTTTGGCAACGTCATATGGCCTACAACAGGACTAAATAAGTCTGCATTTCATGATGTAGTTAACGTTCACTGATTGACCATATCTATTTTACACTTTTTCATAGCGGCGGTTCGAAGCCAGTTTTGTTGCTGAAAAGAAATTTTGTTGCTGAAAAAATCATGTCCTGTGCTTTGACTGTGTCCCGATTTATATTTCTTCAGGTGCAACTTGTTTGCTTGTGTCTTGGAATGTCTCTGTCACTTGGAGCATTGTTCATGAAAACGTACCGAGTGAAGACGATTTTCCAATCTAGTTCTTACTTGAAGAGAGTTGTAAGTAATATTTTTGCATTTCGATTTTAACATATCCCGGTATCTGAACGAAATGACATGACTTTTGAAATACCTGTATATACTTGCTTTCAGAATTTACCAGATAAAACACTCGTCCAAGGAATGATCATTCTGGTGATGCTTGATGTCTTGTTATCGGACTGTGGATTTCCCTGGATACAATGTACATTGGAAAATACCAGTTTAAACCACAGGTATGTCAAAACTAGAAAACATTTTTTTAAATATTTTGGTAGCTTGCTTGTTGAATAGTTAGGGTGAATGACCCGATTTATTTATATAAAGTTTTCATCTTGATATGGATCACCTTTGCCCTAAAACTGCACCTGTAATATTAAAGTTTCGCGCTGATATTTCAATCCGTTTTGACGTGCAGAGCTATCAACGTGATCTTGCAAGCCCCATAGAGCATTGAATATAAAATTAATATTGGTATACCAAAATGGGGCACATTTTCGCTCATAACATCCAAACCAAAACATTTTTTAGCCCTACGATTTCACAGGATAAATGAGAAAAAATAGTGGCTTTCTTTACACACCAAAATATAGACCACTTCCGGTAAAATCTGGGTTCTGGGGACGAGGCTATTTGTAATAATAAGAATGTCTATTTTGTTCTTCATTGCTCCAGCTTAACATGAGCAAACCGGATTTGGAAATATACACAGTCGACGAGGTCCGATTTTGCACTTCCGATTACTTAATATTCTTCAGTGGCGTGATCTATGCTATCAAAGGCTTTTTACTAACCTTTGGTGTTTTTCTGGCATGGCAAACTCGTAGTATCGTGATCAAGGAATTTAATGAGAGTAAGTTGAGATACACACCAACATGTCATTGTTAAAAATCGAATAAAACTGTGCAATGTACTAGGACTACCCATAGACAATCCTGTATGGCCAGGAAAATGTATTAAATTCTGTACACGTCTCTTGCATTTTTTATTTATAAGGCAAAAACGTGGCTCTTTCAGTGTACACCATAGCTATTACATGTGCTATAGCCGTGCCAATGTTGAACGTCTTCTCCATAAATGTCAACGTCAATTTCACTGTTCTCGGAATCGCCGTAGCTGGGTCAAATACTGCGGTTCTTCTGCTAGTATTCTTACCAAAGGTTAGAACACGATAACATAAATAGTTTTATTAATCATGTTGATGACGGCAAGCATTTTTAATGTACCTCGACCTCTGACCTTGGTATGTGGCCTTTGACCTCATTAACATATGAAGATTCCCAAGTTCTTTCTATGACCCAAGTGTGGTTCCAATCAGTCTTCAACTTTTCAAATGAGACCCAATTAATTTTACGTAACCAATTCCACCTAACCTCAAGTGTATAACCCTCCCTCAGATGACCCCTGACATTGGTATGTGACCTTTGACCTCATTAACATATGAAGGAACCCCTATTGCACCTTAACTCCAAGTCTGGTTTAAATCGGACTTAAACTTTTCGAAGGAGACGCGAAAAACGAAAACCTAACCAAACTGGAACACACACACATACATACACATACGGACATACGCACCGCGCAATATCCCCTTTGCTTTTCAAGCCAGGGGATAATAAAAAGTGGTATTTTGGTCTCCTTTTTTCTCCTTTGCATCTCCTTTCTTGAGCTTCAAATTCTGCAGAAAGGCAAACTTGAACTGGCATCACAGAGGAAATGAAGTCGTATGGGCTGATAATGGTTAGAGGTGGGCTACTTCGTGGGCGACACGTTAGGTCGTAGGGTCATAAGGGTCATATAAGATTTGTATTGTATAAACACTCGTTTAGATGTAATCCGCTAGGAATGCATAGATTATCCTATCGTTCCGTTTCTGAGGCCGTTCAGAGCTTGTGTGTGCCGCGCCGGTCCGTTAAATATTTTCTTTGAATAAACCCTATGAATTACGGCCATAAAAAAGTTAATACAATAACATGCGCGATATGTTGTTAATTCAGATTGTAAGACTTGGAAGTTCGGGAATCCATTTAAGCACAATGCCAGGTGGTACCGTGCACCGTGGAGGTCAGCCGAGTATTATGGTGTTATCCAAAAAGCAAAGAATAAGCCCACTACAGCAGGAGTTAACGAAGGTAGGTGGTGGTTGTCAATTGATGTGCAAAAACATATGTTTTGCTTTATCGATAAGCATCCGAAAAAAGTAATATGAGTCTACCACATTGTCCTGAGCAATTATTCGACGTATAAAAAACACGAGTTATATGAGTATGTTTTAATTGTAAATATTAGGATACAGACAGGATTGTGCGCTTGGCCAGCAG
Organism: Ophioderma brevispina; assembly: GCA_023653785.1. Lineage (NCBI taxonomy): Eukaryota > Metazoa > Echinodermata > Ophiuroidea > Amphilepidida > Ophiodermatidae > Ophioderma > Ophioderma brevispina. The sequence continues at coordinate 50,792 of JAMKCH010041041.1, read as the reverse complement.
CCGGCCTAGGTGACTGCGAAATGATTGTGACTATTTCCTGAAGGCAGTGTAATAATAATAATAGGCAATAGCTCTTTGTCTACTTGTATAAAAGGCGCCATATAAATCTCATTATTATTATTATTATTATATTAGGAGTCGATTTTCAAAATCGACTAAATCCACTTTAGTCAAAATTGAGCTATTAGTAGGAAAATGTTTGTAAAAACACATTTTGACATTAATTTCATGTTCCAAGCATACTCTGTTCCAAAGTTGTCCGGACTTTCCCGAAAAAGTTGGGATTTTTGAAAGAGCTTGCTAATTTCTTACAGAAAAAGACAAAAATATCAAACCAACTCTTTTTAGATTTTAGCAAAATTAACCCCAAAAAGTTAATTTTGAAAGCGATAAGGTGTTGAAAATACTTCAAACATAAAATCAGTGGTTTTGCAAAAAATACTTGAAAAAAAACTAAATGTCATAACTTAAAGAGTTTATAAGCAATTTCGACGCGGTTTTCATTTTTCATCTCTACCCGCTTCTCTCTTTAAATCGAATCCTGTTTTGCGATCATTGTCTTATGGGAAAGTGTTTTGCCCAAATTTGGTCTGCAAATCTGTTTTCCAAAAGGGCCTAAATCCACCTCACACATAAAATTAAGAAACACAGAAAAACCCTGTAAAATCAGAGAGTAAAACTAATGTAGTTTTTCGGCTTCTACATTTGGGATCTTTCTATGACAACAAAATTTATGAATTAATAAAGCGCAATGTGAGTAGATTTATGCCCTTTTAGAAATCAAATAAAACAAAAGGTTTTGCAATCATGGAATGCATGATTGTCTATTTATTAGACTCACTCTTAATTGCATTTCTCCTTAGTGTGATGTTGCGTGTTCATTTGATTGCCCTGAGGTTGGCTTCAGCTAGTGGCGATTAATACATGTATATTGTTATTATTACAATTACTATTATTACATTTGTAAATGTGTGTGGCAAACCCAACGCTGCAAAATATAAAAACAGTTTTTCAAGTGATATATTTAGTTTTCCATTTGGAAAACTAAGTTGTTCTCAAAGAGCGTAAGTGAAAAGAACCTAAGTGAAAGTTTTTGGTGATAACTAAGTTTATCGCAGCTGAGCTTATCCATTTAATGCTTTATTTGTTTAAAAAACTAATAAACTGCGTTTTTAACTTGGCAAATTTCTGTTTATTACTTTGAAAAACACCGTTTTCACATTGCTTGTTGATTTGTTGACAATATTTAATTGAAAAACTGAGCTTGCTAAATCACTTGCTAAACTTGTTTTTCAAGTAATCTCTGCTTATACTTTGAAAACCTTTTTGTTCAATTTTGTGGCCATTAACGTAAGTTTATCACCTAATAAACCCTTTTTCAAGGAAACTATGGAAACCCCTGCTTATCAGCTAATGTGTTTTCTAATAAATCTGATAAACTGGATTTATCAGAAATAATTTTTTTCACATCTGGTAAACTAAGTTTTTCAAATCTCTTTTTTGTCCCCAGCTTTTTTCAGGGCAAATCCTAGGTATTTCAGGTAAATTCGGTTTATCAGCTTATAAACTAAGTCTATCAAGTTGAAAAAGAAAGAAAATTGTTTTCCATAATGGTTAATGAGAAAATAAGTTTTTCGATTGAAAAACACACTGGGTGTTACTTTTTCACAGATAAAGTTAGTTTATTTGACGAACAGAGTTTATTGAAAAACTGCTTATTAATAGAATAGCTTAGGTTTTCCGTCAGATAAACTTATTTTTGCTATATCTTGGACATTGGGCTTGTCATAATGTCAGGTCGATGATGTCATCACATGATCACACCATTAGTCGCACGGTCTTAGAAAATCCGAATTTATGAGAAACCATCTATTGTTCACTGAAGTTCTAATCTGTATGGAAAAATGTGTATGTTGACGCGAGTCTTTTTTTTTCTTTATTCGTATTGACAGAAAGTAGCAGAACTCGACAAGCTACAGAAGGAGAACACGAATCTGTCGACCCGCATAATAAAGGCATGATAACACATTGATAAACGTGTAATTTCAGCACGAAATAATCAATATGAGTCTAATACACATGATTAGAGTTGAATGGGGTTTATAGGCTTTATTCCGTACAGGCTTGATTGATTTTTTTTCACCCAGATCTTACACCAGGATAATGACTAAGCCGTTCCAGTGTAAAAGGAGATATGGTCCGGCAGGAGCCATAGTCCGGGCTCCATAGACGACAACGGAATAAATAGAGCAGGAGCAGAATATCTGTAAATCCTTCAGTCCTTGAAAACGTATGCACTTATCCGCAATGTCTGTTAGTTATGAATGAGGGCCGGGGACTCAGGCTACAAAGAATATCAAGCATAATTAATGAGCATTATATAGCGTGCCGTGTGCAAGACATCTCCCGATCGGGGCTTCTTCAACCATGGCGGCATGCAGAAACAGTCAAAATTTCGAAGGGTTGAATCTATGCATAATGGAAAACGCCACAAGTTTATTACAACCGATGCAAGTCAAATATGGTACTAGTATAGAGGTTAAACCTTTAGGATTTGCCATAAAAAATGTCGGCTTATGATAAAATGTTTGAAAGATTATTAGAAGGAAATAAGTTCGAAATATTACTCGCCAAACTGTAGCGATCAAAGGCCAAAGAGAGAAAATCTGGCCGGAACGATGCACTAAATCCTCTGAGCTTCATACATAATTCCGATTTTGACGGGGAAAGTAGCCATCAATGATAGAATGGTTTATTTGCTACAACTATCCTTACGATTGCGCATGTGGGGAATTTTTTGCAGCTTCTACACATGTAAATACAAATTTCCAATGATTCAACAACCTGGCTGTTTCTCAAATATTCTGACGTCACGCAAACGTCATTTAATGTGAAGCCGTCAATCGATACGGGCGGCGAAATTTCCCACACAGTTTTGTAAATGATACGGACACTTAACGCGTAATTGGAGAGGGGTTCGTTGAATACCGTTTCGTTAACGAAACAAAAAACCGGATTGTAACAGATTTTGAACACTTGCAGAACATGTTTAGGTGGTCAGAATGTATTCTGTATATCATGAATAGATTATACTGGAGGAGGAAAGATCATTTTGATGATTCCATGCGCATATTTGACTTTTGAGCAGCCATATTGGATTTGTGTGACAAAGTAATGATCAAATTACATTACTAGCACTTACTCGTGCTTAAAAACACCACAGTACCGCCACGTATTTGTCTCTATCAGAAATACCTAAGGATTTTTTGTGATTGTGGACATGGTAGCAACCATATTGATTTTTCAAAAATGTCACTTTCAAAAATTATTGACTTAGGTCCTAATAAACTAAAATCAATCGATAGACGAAGTCTGTACTCCATTTCCATCCTTCAGGCTGTGTACGCAAACTTCTACCTGATCTATAGGCGCTCGTCTTGTAATCCAAATGTTTACATTGCATTTGCTAATTCTAAGTTAGGTAATAATCCATACAAAATTTTGGCCGTGCAATATCCATGGCTAGAATACTTTGGTCCAGCCGACTACTCTGAAATTTTCATTGCAATTGCTAACTCTAAAATGTAATAATTAAAATGTTGTGCCTGAATTGTGAATCGAACCCACAGTCTTTAGATTAAAAGACAAGTGCCTATATTTTGTAATGCTAAATAATATAATACGAATAAAAGACACACATATCATGATCTACTCCATCGATAAGGTTACCTGGTCGGCCCCAAGCCGCTTGTACAACACCTTTTAGCCATGTTAGATATTGAAAGTTATTTACTTTGCATTGACAATCATCATGGGACAAACTATAAAAATGACGTAGCATTGGACGAAAACGGTTCACTATTGCCGTGAGATTATTGGTAAAAAACAACTGGATGCGTCCATCAGTTCCCGCTTTCATTTGTTGTCTTCTAATTAGCTAATTAATTAGAGACTAAAGGTATTGTATTAGCCTCTGTCGTGTATTCTGTTGTGTAATACACACACGAGCGACAGCATTATTTTAAGTAGGACAACGAAGCCGCAGGCCGAATGTTTTGAGTTTGGTCAGTATTCCGACCTCCCTTGAAATGTTTTTTTTTAATTGCAACAATGTGTTTTTTCCAAGTTAGATTTCATCTAAATGACTCCCAGAAATTTGCGTGAGCTTAACTCTATTAATGAAATTTGATATTTTGTTTTAATATTACTAAACTTGAACTTGAGAATCAATTGTTTTGTCATTTTTCTGATCAACATCAATAAATTCAGTTGTATTGTGATGTGTTCCAAGAACCATGTAATTAGTCTTGCTTGCATTGACGGATAATTTGTTTGCCTGAATCAAATTACTTATTTCATGAAGTTCATTGTTAATTTTATCATTATGAGAGGCTATATCTGGATTGTATCCGTCAATCAAAAGAATAAGTTCAAATAGAGAGGTGGTATTCACAATATCATTTATTTACAATATGAAAACGGACCCAGAATAGAACCTTGAGATACACCACATTTGATCAGAATCATGCTTTTGATAACGAATATACTGTTTTCGGTTATTGAAATAGATTTTAAACCATTCAAGCGTTATACCTCTGACACCATAATATTCTAGCTTGTACAGCAAATATCGTGATTTATGATGTTAAAGGCTTTTGTCAGATCCAAGAATATACGAAGTGTGCTTTCGTTGCTTTCAACAGCATAAGTAATCGTATCTACTAATTCAATAATGGTCATGTATGTTGAATGCCCAAATTGCTTCTCATTCAATAGCTTATTCGTATCAATATAGTCCATACATCTATTAAAGACTTCTTTCTAATATTTAACACAGGTTAACAAGGTAACACAGGGCGATAGTTTGAAAATAGTTCAGTATTGTCTTTTTTATAAATTGGTATGACTTTAGCAATTATAAGTTGATCTGGCACACTGCCATTGGATAACGGAAAATTGAATATGTAAGTTATACTTGTGGACAGAACCCCTTTGACGAGCGTGTACTTCCTGGTTCTCTGCATATTTACTGCGGAAAAAAAACGCACTTGCTCTGATTGGCCACCCAAGTGATCTGCTGTTGCTGGATCACCGACCACGGGCCATATTCGCTGATAGCTCCGCCCCTTTCACAACCAGGAAGCACGCGATCGTCAAAAGGTTTCTGTCCCCGAGTATAATTGTTTTTTGATATTAATGCCAAACATTTCTTTGCAATTAAATTACAAAAGCCATCGTGACCTGGGCTTTTATATGGATGTTGGATTTCTAAGGTATTCAAATAATTCTTTCCTTCAATGTTGTATTTTCGAAACAAGTTTTGGTCCAATGTCACAAAGAAATTGTTAAACAACTTAGAAATACTACAAGGCTCACATCACTATTTGGCCTACATCCGAATTAAAATTATGAATAGATGTGTGTGCTCTATACTCCTACTAAGACGTTTCCACACTTGTTGTTTTCTATCTTAATGTGAACCATTCAAAATTTAAATTTGCTCTACATAAGTCAGTTCTTATAGCCCAGGAGCTAGCAGACATTTGTAACACATCTCGAGTACAAAATGTTTGGGTGATTAAATATGTTGACAGCCTGACAGGGAACCCTGAAACGTGATTCTTAAGTGCCGCAAATGGTGCCTTAAGGAGAGGGGGGGCCAAGACAAAGTTTGTACAGGGGTCAAATTTTTAAATTGATCCAATCATGTTGAAAAGTATACCACGTTATTTGGCTAAGCATAAGGATTCAGAAAAGGTATAGTTTGTACTATCTACAAAGTAAAGTTTAAGAGCTACATGCTAAAAACAGTAAAACTCAATAAAAAGGGTCAATTTCAGCTGTACAGCGGTCAAATTTTAAAGTTGCTCCGATTTGTATAAAAAATGGTGCAAATTATTGGTGGAGCTTATAGATGATGTGACCTATGACGTCACTTGTTGACATTCAGGACGCCCTCTGTTGTTTTCTGGCAGGCAAAATATTACAGTAGTTTCTGTGACAGACCACATAAAATCTGGTTATAAATTACTTGCAGAATCTTCCTGATCTAAATTGGTCACAAAATGCAGCTGATAGCATTAGCTTATTATGCTTGATAAGAAAGTTAGTATTATTTAATTCGAAACAAAAGTTACAGCAAAAAACAGAATTTCCCCATGCAAAGTATAGGTGCTTTTGCCTGCCAGTTTCTCTCTTACACCAACAGGGGGCGCCATAAACATAAACAAATGTCACATCACATCATCTATAGGATTAAAATAAGAATAGTTTTGAGTGTCTAAAATGCTTGCTTAACGAAGTAGGGGGCAAAGAAGTTCAACGTCCATTGCATTCAATGGACTAGGAGGATTAGGCCACGTAAATATTGTAGTTTGTTATGAGTGACCAAAACTTTCAGTACTTAGATACATGATTGGACAAAGACGTCTAATATTATTTCTGGAACAAGACGAATAAATGTAAACCAGCTTAAACGTATCAGATTTTCTAATATTCCTTAGTGACAAAAATACTGAAGGAAAATGCATGCAAGCAGTTGTTGATGTAGAGTAATATTGAAATTCTTGATGTGGTTGTACAAATGGTGCAGGATTCTGATTAATAATTACTTATTCGTATCATTTTCTTTTCTTATGTTGAATGCTTCAGTTTATTCAAGTTTGTTTGGAATTTATTCAGTGCATTTGCCTTGCATTATTTTCTTCGTGAGAAAAGGGACATTTTATAATTATGGCCTTAATCTGATCCGACATCGTCACATTAGAATTTCTATAAAAAATAAAAAAAATCCTACTATAGTTGTAAAAACACCAACTCAAAACTGATGACGAAATATAACTAAAATGATTAGAGAGGGCCTTCTTCTCTGGCGATGTCATTTAATCGATAAGCCATTATACTCTCGTCTTAAATGTTTCAAGTTTATTTGGGATTGAAATTTTCTACATCTTTGAAAGCCCTTTCCAATGCCTTATCTTGTGATTGCTGGAACTTACACCATGCGCTGTAAGCAATTCCACCTAAAGCAGCACCTGCTGCAGCGAGCCCTATCGCTGCTCCACCTGTTGCTACACCTGCCACACCTAACAATACGGCACCCGTTGTTGCTCCTTCAATAACAGCTGCTCCAGCGACTGCAGCACCTGCACCTCCACCGATAGCGCCAAGACCTAATGACAACGCTAACGCGGCTCGCGAAAGGATCCGGTTACCTGTTTTTCTATCAAGCGTAGTCATGAGGAGTTCTACTTTTTTAAAATACGCGTTTGTATAGCACTTTCCACCATTATCTTTCACTACCGCCCTGACAAGATTTACAAGTGAACTCACCTGCTTCATGTTCTCCTCGGACTCTAAATCGACTGTATTGTTGAAACCTACGTAACGGTTGTTACATTTCTGAAGAAGTTCCTTCATCTTTAAATCTTTTGAAATGAGATTCTGGACATATTTTTCAAGTGGTATAAGAGACTTGCTCCCGGCTGAGCCACTTTTAAGCTGGTCTATTTTGGAGAATGCTATAATCATATACGACGTACTTTTTTTCCCAAACCATTTCTGAAATATTTCAAGAGATTTTTGAATTCTTTGCTTACTCTTTGACTTGCTGAGACTGCAATCACTATTGCATGCGGACCAGGGCTCATTTGCCCCATGAAATTAATCACCTTTTTTCCGGTTTCTTCTTCGTTATCTCCAGTACTATGAAGACCGGGTGTGTCGGTAACGCTTAGACGAATATTCTTTTTGAAATCAACACAACGAGTTTCTGGTAGGGTAGTTCCTTTCACAGGGTCAGCGGTTTCTACAAATCCACCATCTTCTTCCATAAGTATGCAGTTTCCGGTAGCACTCTTTCCGGATCCTGTATTCCCTATCAGGACTAAGCGGACTTCATGGTCTGTCCCATCTGTTTCATCTGAAGAATTATAAACATACGTTTATTGTAAGTACTTATAGTTGAGCAGTTAAGGGGGATTTTCTGCCAGAATCGTTCATTTTTTGAAGAAAGCATGAAACTTGGTACATGACTTCTATAGCATCAGTGGTTCCGAAAAAAAAAATAGACCCAAAAATATTACGCCCCCTGGTGGCCGCCATATTGAATTCCAAAATGGCCGCCAAAATTTTTTTAACATATCTTTAATTCTACAGCAACTAAATCCAAATTTGAGGTGTCTAAACCTGGTTTTGATACCAATGAACCTCTTGGTGATCTTAGAATTTTATTTGGAGGCTGCCATATTGAATTTCAAGATGGCCGCATGAAATTTTCAAAATGGCTGTCAAATTTGCCATTTGTAGTCATATTTCCAGTTCTGTAGCAGTTCTGATTAAAGTTCAGGTGTCTATATCTATGTTTTTCATACCCAGGAACTTTCAGTGATCATAAGTTGTTTTTCAGGTAAAAAATAGACCCAAAAATATTACGCCCGTGGTGGCCGCCATATTGAATTCCAAAATGGCCGCAAAAATAATCGGGTTTTTTTAGCGATAATTCTTTTTCTACAGCACCTAACTGCAAGATTCAAGTGTCTATACCTATGGTTTTGAAGAAACTCTTTGGTGGTCTTATAAATTTCATCCAATGGTTCCATCATTGAATTTTTAAGATGGCCGCCATAATTGGCCAATTCGGTGAATTCAAGACGTCAACTGGTCGCAAAAGCCCTAAATTTCACGGTCTATTTTTTACCTGAAAAACAACTTATGATCACTGAAAGTTCCTGGGTATGAAAAACATAGATATTCTGGCAGAAAATCTCCCTTAACAAGCTCAACTAGTAGAGCTGTTAAGCATGAGAATCGTTCATTTTTTGAAGAAAGCATGAAACTTGGTACATGACTTCTATAGCATCAGAGGTTCCGAAAAAAATAGACCCAAAAATATTACGCCCCCTGGTGGCCGCCATATTGAATTCCAAAATGGTCGCCAAAATCACAATTTTTTGGACATATCTTTAATTCTACAGCAACTAAAACCAAATTTGAGGTGTCTAAACCTATGTTTTTTATACCAATGAACCTCTTGGTGATCTCAGAATTTTATTTGGAGGCTGCCATATTGAATTTCAAAATGGCCGCATGAAATGTTCAAAATGGCTGTCAAATTTGCCATTTTTAGCCATATTTCCAGTTCTGTAGCAGTTCTGATTAAAGTTCAGGTGTCTATATCTATGTTTTTCATACCCAGGAACTTTCAGTGATCATAAGTTGTTTTTCAGGTGGCTACCATATTGGATTTCAAGATGGCGGAAAGATTTTTAATTCAAAGTTTTTGATTAAAATACAGATTACTAGCAGTTATATATAAAACGTACGCTACCGTATCCACCGGCAGCGCGCACTCAATTTCGGATGATTAACCGCCAACACGCGGTGAATCGACACGGTGAATCGTCCTTAACCCAAATTGTTTCTCCAAATGGTAAAGAATACAATCTTCCCGAGACCTTGTAGATGGATAAACATTGTGGGTGCGTCTTAAGGTACGCAGGGTAGGTGTTGATCGCTAGCGTATCCCCTTTCACTTCTGAGAGGGAAATATACCGCGGTCTCGATAGCTACCCCCGGGGGGACCTCCCATCTTGGAAGTGACGCGTATGTAAGGCTGTTAAATCAAAGACCCTATTTTGGGTGAAAATTTTCAAAATTGTCACCCAAAGACTTCTATTTGTTAGAAAATTTAGCAAAATCTCACCCAAAGACCCCATTTTTGGAAAAAAAGTTTGTAAATTTGTCATTCGGAAACTCCAATTTGTGGCAATTTGGCTCTCTATCACCCAATGACCCCTATTTTAAGTGGGTCGCCGAATGCCCCTGGGTTTGGAAGCTCGAGTCTTACACCCATGTCCATTACATATGGAAGTTCCCCCCCCCCCGGGTAGCTACCCTCCGCAACCTTAATTTTGCACAGTATCCCACTAGTAGTCTCAGGCGGTGGAAGAAGGAAAGGGAAGGTAGGCTCTAGAGTATATGTCCCCGTATCTCACCGAGAGACTTATCATGATTGTGCCCACTTCTACCGGCACACAGTGCTGCAGTAGCATCAGCTCCTCTTCCACGCTGCTGGACTATATCCCTTATGTCCCTAGAGGAAAATGACTAACAACCTGACGATCACCGCAAAAAAGGAGGTAGCGGTATTTGTGTTGTTAGATCTAAGAGCGCTTTCCCTCTAGGCACAAGACGTGTCCGCTCTGTGATTTATGAAAGTGGCAAAATGGCATTTAAGGATTTAAGGGAGAGGGTCGAGGAGATGAAAACCTGTTTGTCTTTCAAAGCCTTTCAGTATGCTTGATACCACTTTAGTGTGGGCACTAAGGTTTCTCTGACCCCATCCCGCGGCTAATGCCTGGTCCTGGAGAAACACTGGGTGTGGCGTAACAGGCAAGGTCTGGTTCCTTGTGAGGAAACCCGCCCGTGAGAGGATGGACACGCCATATTTCGACCAATGAACAAGGCATGTATTTTGGAACCCCGTCGCCGCTAGGCGACTGCCACGAAAAACGCCGTCTTCCTAGGCAGATCAAAGAGACTGACATTCACTAGTGGCTCAAATTCGGAAGCTGGCAATTCACGGCGAAGGCAAATAGGTCCACATGGAGACGCTGTAGCCTCTACAAAATGACCAGCAAACTGCTGGAAGGAGGGGCCATTCCACTGACGCCGCCTTTATCTTCGTTGACGCCTGGTACTTTGTGCCCTTCCGGGAGAGGGTGTCCACTAGGATTTTCTCCACCCCATTACATGGGACGCTATCAGAGCAATGTTCCGTAGCCTGCACCACTCTAAGAGTCTTCTAGCAGGGACTGGGGACTTCTTGTCCTCCCTTGTTGATTTATGTCATTACCGTCATGTTGTCGCATTGGACCAAGATTACTTTTCCTCTGGTTAGAGTGACGCAGTGCTTCAGTGGGAGAAAGATAGCCCACAGCTCGAGTGCATTGTTTGATGGCAAGGTTGCATGGGAGACCACCCGAGTACTGTGTCCAGGGTCTCCATATGGAAGTACATGCGGGGGTCAGATAAACCTGTTTAAAGCATTCAGGCATCCACTGCCCCGATATTTTTGTAGTTAAAAAAAGGTGGAGTAGAAGACCACCCAAATTGCAATCGTGAGGCATATCACGGCACGTTAGGCCAACAAAGCTAGCGGTATTTTCCCGCCGGAGCTTGTCCCACTTGGTAGTGTCTCTTGGAACTTAAGGTAGATAAACCTCACCCCTCGGAATGGGGGTAGACAGGCCGTGAACTCTTTGCGGAACCCAAAGGTCCGCGGTCACTGCCTGCCATGCCCCTGCAAATTCCACGAGATGACCGCCCACCCACAGGTGGCAAGAGGGCTGTCCTGGGTAGTCATAGGCGACCGGTGTGAAGGCAATCCGGCAGGTATCATAGTCCGGGGTCCATAGACGACAACGGAATAAAGCGTGAAACTAATGTTGCGTGAAGAGTCAACTGAATCGATTCTCCCATTGTTCACCATTGTTCCCGGACTGTGAGCCCGGAGGACTATATCTTCTGCCGCACCGGCTTGGCCGCCTTGACCACCACAACCCTTGGAATGACCCAAAAAAAAAAAAAAAAAAAAAAAAAAAAAAAAAAAAAAAAAAAAAAAAAAAAAAAAAAAAAAACGGTGCCATCTCCTGGTTCTGATGGGCCTGATAGCCCTTGTAGGGGGTAGCGGCTGGTTGAGCGCCCATCGTGGATGGTGGGGGGGGGGCGTTTCCTTTCCTTTCCTTCCTTTCCTGCTCTTGAACTTGGAGGGAAGCCAATTCACGGATTCTCATGATATGTTAGAGGTGCCACTGCCTATACTGGGAAAGACCTTTTCGGAGGTCAATGGGCTTCCCTTCAAGCTCAAGAACAAGAGCGGATAAAGTGCACCTCAGCAACTAAGACCGGGTCCTCAAGCGCTCAGGGCAAGCAGGGAAGGAAAGGAAGCGACACCCCCCCCCCCCATCCACGATGGGTGCTCAGCCAGCCGCTACCCCCTACCAGGGCTATCAGGCCCCCCAGAATCAGGAGATGGCACCGGCGGTAAATAGGCGGGAAAGCTCCGTGGTAAATGACGGAGGTGTAAGGGCAAAGACAAAGGTCAGGGTCAATCCAAGGGTTGGGGTGGTCAAGGCGGCCAAGCCGGTGTGGCAGGAGATATAGTCCTTCGGGCTCACAGTCCGGGAACAATGGTGAACAATGGGGCAATCGATTCAGTTGACTCTTCACGCAACATTAGTTTCACGCTTTATTCCGTTGTCGTCTATGGACCCCGGACTATGATACCTGCCGGACTTTGGTTACTTTCACACCGGTCGCCTATGACTACCCAGGACAGCCCTCTGCCCATGCCACCTATGGGTGGGCGGTCATCTCATGGAATTTGCAGGGGCATGGCAGGCAGTGACCGCGGACCTTTGGGTTCTGCATGTGGTAGCCCGCAAAGATACTGTATCAAGAGTTCACGGCCTGTTTACCCCCATTCTGAGGGGTGAGGTTTATCTACCTTAAGTTCCAAGAGACACTACCAAGTGGGACAAGCTCCGGCGGGAAAATAGCGCTAGCTTTGTTGGCCTAACGTGCCGTGATATGCCTCTCGACTGCAATTCGGGAGGTCTTCTACTCCACCCTTTTTTAACTACAGAAAATATCGGGGCAGTGAATGCCTGAAAGCTTTAAACCGGTTTATCTGACCCCCGCATGCACTTCCATATGGAGACCCTGGACACAATACTCGGGTGGTCTCCCATGCAACCTTGCCATCAAACAATGCACTCGAGCTGTGGGCTATCTTTCTCCCACTGAAGCACTGCGTCACTCTAACCAGAGGAAAAGTAATCATGGTCCAATGCGACAACATGACGGTAATGACATACATCAACAAGGAGGTAGGACAAGAATCCCCCAGTCTCTGCAAGGACTCTTAGAGTGGTGCAGGCAACGGAACATTGCTCTGATAGCGTCCCATGTAATGGGGTGGAGAAAATCCTAGTGGACACCCTCTCCCGGAAGGGCACAAAGTACCAGGCGTCAACGAAGATAAAGGCATCGTCAGTGGAATGGCACCTCCTTCCAGCAGTTTGCTGGTCGTTTTGTAGAGGCTACAGCGTCTCCATGTGGACCTATTTGCCTCCGCCGTGAATCACCAGCTTCCGACGTACTCGTGGAGTCAAGATCCCCCCGTTGCGATGATACCAAGAGTCTTCGTGAAGGTTTGTCAGTCCGACAACTGACTGGTTCTGCTGGAAGCGTCCATGCGGCCATCGACTGTGGTTCTCACGGCTTCTAGAGCTGTTAGTCAGGGACCATGTCTCCCTCGGGACGGGGATCTGGTAAGCGGTCTTCCAGCCGACCCGTTCGACCCAGGGTATACCATCCACGCTCTCAACCTGACTGACTGACGTATTTCTGCCAATTGTACATTCTGACGTGACTTTCTGAACAGACTACTGCGCTCCTTGCTCAGGCAGGGCGGAGAATCTTACGATTCTCGACTCCGCCGGTTCTATAGATGGTGCGCCAATCGAGAGATCGATCCGCTGTCTGCGTCTGTAGGGCACATTGGGAATTTCCTAAAAGAAATTTTTCACGAGGGTTTTGGTGCCCAAAGAGTCGGGGTGCTGACCCACTGTGATTGGGGCACTCCATCGGGGTTTTAAAGCTGACTCAGTTATCTCTAATAGTTGGATTCTCACGAATCTGCTGAATAGCATGTTTTCGGCACTTCACCCGGTTTGTTGGACCTGCCGCTAGTGCTCCAGGTCTTAGCGTCTTAGGAATTTGAGGCAGGAATTCGAGCCACTAGTGAATGTCAGTCTCTTTGATCTGCCTAGGAAGACGGCGTTTTTCGTGGCAGTCGCCTAGCGGCGACGGGGTTCCAAAATACATCCCTTGTTCATTGGTCGAAATATGGCGTGTCCATCCTCTCACGGGCTGGTTTTCTCACAAAGAACCAGACCTTGCCTGTTACGCCACACCCAGTGTTTCTCCAGGACCAGGCATTAGCCGCGGGATGGGGTCAGAGAAACCTTGGTGCCCACACTAAAGTGGTATCAAGCATACTGAAAGGCTTTGGAAGACAAAACCGGTTTTAAACTTTAAATCCTTAAATGCCATTTTGCCACTTTCATAAATCACAGAGCGGACCCGTCTCGTGCTTAGAGGGAAATCGCTCCTAGATCTAACAACTCCAATACCGCTACCTCCTTTTTTGCGATGATCGTCAGGTTGTTAGTCATTTTCCTCTAGGGACATAAAGGATATAGTCCAGCAGCGTGGAAGAGGAGCTGATGCTACTGCAGCACTGTGTGCCGGTAGAAGTGGGCACAATCAAGAGCTGTAGGTAAGTCTCTCGGTGAGAGACGGGGACATATACTCTAGAGCCTACCTTCCCTTTCCTTCTTCCACCGTCTGAGACTACTAGTTGGATACTGTGCAAAATTAAAGTTGCGGAGGGTAGCTACCCGGAGGGGGCACTCACATATGAAATGGACATGGGTGTAAGACTCGTGCTTCCAAACCCAGGGGCATTCGGTGACCCACTGAAAATAAGGGTCTTTGGGTGATAGAGAGCCAAATTGCCACAAAATTGGAGTTTCTGAATGACAAATTTACCAAAAAAAATCAAAAATGGGGTCTTTGGGTGAGATTTTGCAAAATTTTCTAACAAATAGAAGTCTTTGGGTGAAAATTTTGGCGGTTAATTATCCGAAATTTAGTGGACTAAGTGTGAAATTTGGTGGACTATTTTCACGGTAGCGTACGTTTTATATATGTTCTGTTCAGGCCCAAACAAGACATAACTGCTAGAAATCTGTATTTTAATCAAAATTTTTGAATTAAAAATCTTTCCGCCATCTTGAAATCCAATATAGTAGCCACCTGAAAAACAACAAAAGTTCCTGGGCATGAAAAACATAGATATAGACACCTGAACTTTAATCAGAACTGCTACAGAACTGGAAATATGGCTAAAAATGGCAAATTTGACAGCCATTTTGAAAATTTCATGCGGCCATCTTGAAATTCAATATGGCAGCCTCCAAATAAAATTCTGAGATCACCAAAAGGTTCATTGGTATCAAAAACATAGGTTTAGTTGCTGTAGAATTAAAGCTATGTCCAAAAAATTGTAATTTTGGAGGCCATTTTGGAATTCAATATGGCGGCCACCAGGGGGCGTAATATTTTTGGGTCTATTTTTTTCGGAAACTCCGATGCTATAGAAGTCATGTACCAAGTTTCATGCTTTCTTCAAAAAATGAACGATTCTCGTGCTTAACAGCTCTACTATATGCATCTTGTCCACCAACATGTCTGGTGGCTGACGTCATATTGAATACGGTCTATATCCCTAGATTCTAGGTTTTTCCCACTGCTATTACAAAGGATGTAGTCTATCTTATTTTGGGACTCTCCCAAGTCCAGTATCGACTTTTGTGCTTTTTATAGTCATGACCTGCCATCATCAGATTTTCGGTTCATTGCACCCAATTGGTGATTAAGTTTCCCAAATATCACCTTGAAGGGGATGTCCCCTGACTAGGATTAGGTATGTTTCCACCCATAAAAGCTCCACGTTAGCTTGTCCTGCCCATTTCAAAAGGGCCGCCATTTATGTAAAACCGCCATTATAACTTCATTACAGATAGAAATTTATCCACGATTACACGAAATCAGGGTTTTAGCTTCCTGAAAGGGGCTTAAACATCTAGGCGTCCAAGATGGCCGCTGCAAGGAGGCATATTTTGCTAAATGAACTTGAAGTGGCAAATTGTTGAAATAAGAACCTGGGTGAGATTTTTGGAGCTGCAAAAAGAATTTATACCATTTAAACTTTGCGCACAGGCTTATTTTTCAAAATGGTGGTGATTACATTCGCGCTAGGTTACGTAAATCAGGAAGAAAAACAGCCCTACGCAACTTTGCGATGCTATTGAACAACACTTCTAAAAATGACCCTAAATCATTTATGAGATGAAAAAATATTAAAGCGGGGTATTGACTTGTCCAAGAGAGTGCTTCTACTATAGCTGGTTACTACTTGGGTCATTTAACGTAGTTCTTCTTCTTATCGTGTCCAAACCTGTGGTTCTCAAATATGATCCAGCCAGAGACGGGTACAATGTCTGGCTGCTTCACTGAATTCCGCAAGGTCCTTGTTTGTGCATTGTTGCTCCAGCAATGGGCAGACCAAGAGGTGTTCCATTGTCTGTGGTGCCGTTCCACAACCACAGGTAGGATCCTATCTGCTTCCAGATGGCCCCACTTCTGCAAGGAAACCTTAGATCGGTAAATTCTGGTTCTCAATCGGTTGAGAATCGCCATTCAGCCCATGGAGGGAGTCAGTTCCAGGTGGGAGATGCTCCCCAGGTTCACTACCGATAGGTTACTTGTGATGGCAAGTCTCTTCCACAAGGCGATCTCTTGACCCCTCCCTTAGAGACTGTTCAAGAGGTGGACTTGGCCTTAAGAAAACTCTTTCTGGATTTAAAGCGGTTGGCAGCAAGTATTTGTCAAGACATAGGGTGCTTAAAATTAGATACTTGGCAGCTACCTCTTGCATGATCGCTACACTTCGACGGAGTCGGTGGAGCAATTCCTGCTAGGATGTATACGTTTGCCGTTGGTGGTGGACGGAGGCAGCCTGTGTAAGCCGGCAGGGGCATTTAACGCTGAATCAGCTTCTTGGCAGGGTGATCTTTCCCATTACAGGAGGCATAGTCTGCACAAGAGTAGCACAGGGCAAGATCTTAGGGTATGTGGGCGGATCCCATCTGTGCCAGTGAGTTTGTTCAGATGGTATTGCGTGAACTACTGTACATTTCGTCTTCTCGATGTGGTCCAAGGTAATCCTAGGTAGACAGGGTGATCACAGTGCTCCAGTAGTGTTGACCGACCAGGTAAACTTTAAGCTGACGGTGGATTCACGGTTGCGTAGATGGAAAGCACACACATGCGTCTTAGATGGATTTCCACGTAGGTGGTGTTCCTCATCAATAAGGAATAAGTTCATCCAAAGCTTGGAGAGTCTATCTTCAACAACTGGAAGTCGGCATCTTGTGCGCTAATTCCAAGATCGTCTGAAAAAAAACGACAGGTTCCTGCACTCCTAGGTTGGTCGTTGATATAGATGTTGAACAGGAGAGGTGCAAACGCTCCCCTGCTTGGGTAGACCATATTGAGCCTACGCCATGGCTCTTCTGCGCTCCTAGCTGAACAAAGAAATGCCTGTTTCTCAGCAATTTATTATTGTTATTGGGATAAGCGCAGTCAAGCGAATGTCCTAGGTAATTTGTCCAGGACTTATGGAGTAGGCATCTGTGATTAAACGTGTCGAAAGCTGCTGATAGATCAATTAACACAACTCCGGTTACCATACCATACCCTTCTCGAACCATCCTCAATGTGTTAAGTAGTTAGGTGAGTGACTTGGCTTGTTGTTGATTTGTCTGGTCGAAAACCTGCTTGTTCTGGTATGAGGAGTCGTCTATCAAATTTGCGATACAATGAGAAGGAGACGTTCAAAGAGCTTGTAGGTAGGCCTGAGGAGTGATATAGGTCTGTAGCTCGGGGATTGGTGGTCTTTCCCATGCTTTGGTAGTGCCTAAATGTGCTTCCTCCAGATCTTGGGACCTGTGGGAAAATAAGGCAGCCATGTAGAGCTCAAGAAGCATTCCTTTGTACTGGGCAAGATTTTTTAGCTGCTCAGTAGAGATGTTGTAAAGGCATACTGCTTTTCCTGGGGAAGTTTAGCATACCGGAGTCCCAATTCGTCCATGTTGAAGGGGCGAGAGTGAAACCAGGGTCGCCACTAGACCTCTTATGGTCTAGTTGATCTTCTTGGTTTCTTGCTGCACTGACATTTAAAAGCAGTTGGTGGGCAAACTGGTTGGGTGGACATTGGCTGCTGTGGGGTTCTGTTGGATCCCTCGGAGCTTCGGATGGTAGTCCATGCTTGCTTGCTGTTATGGGTCATATCGGTGGTCAATTAAAAGTATGGCAAGGTTTTGATCTTGTTTGGGAGATCCCCCCGAAACTTCCTCACCTTAGCAGTTGTTTCAGCCGAAAAAGGGATCAGCTTCAAACATGGTGATATACTCTGATATTCTCTAGCAAATTCCTTGGAAAGGCATGTATCATTCCGTCCTACAGCTCTGGGTATGAATCTCCGCGCAGTTTGCTTCACTAGTTGGGCAAATTTTCATAGTTATGGGTTATTGGAGCAGCCAACTCTTCACGTTATGATCCAGGTCTCTAGTGAATCCTTGCCAGTCTGTTTCCTGTAGTTCAAGCGGTTGCTTAAAAGGCACTTTGTTTGGTCTTACTGCAGCGTTGAATTGGATTACCGATTGGTCGATGGTGAGTTTGTGGAACCGGATCCAGAACAATCTTGTTACACAGGTTAGAGATGTTTGTGAAACAATAGCTGATCAGGGTTGTGAAACCCTTTCCAAAGGCGGGCACTATGAAATGATGGCGGCAGCTTAGAGTCGTGAAGGAGACGTAGAGTTGACTGTCTATCCATTCTTCGACAGCTTGTCCGTCTTTGTTAGTTTCATTGTAGCCCCATTGGGTACTATGGCTGTTGCATGTCGGCAATGAAGAAGTGAGCTTTTGGTGGAATTCCAAGGGTTGAGTTGAGGGTGCTCGAAGTCTTCTGATGGAGGTTTGTACACGGATGTAACTATGACAGAGCTGAGCTCAATGGTGAGGACTTCGATGTTGTTATCATCAGACATTGCGGTTGCTTCGACGGTGGTGCCTGTTTCACAAAATTATAGCACTTCCGTATTGTCGATGTGGTCTCTCGGTAGCAAAGGGACCATTCATTGGATGGGTGGCGGTGGTTAGTGATTCCTCTGTGGATTTTCTGCAGACATAGGGCATCGCAATGGGAGATTGTTACACAAATCAGCAATGATGTTACGTTTTGCATTGGAAAAACCCTCCACATTCAATGACGCTATATCAAGGCAGACCTTAGAAAAGGCCTGCGCTGAGGTCTAGCCTTGATATGGGTATACTTAAGAAATGATGTTCATGGAAAACAGTGTTTGGAGTTGTAGAGATTAGTTCGCTGTTGGCAGTTACTACCCAGGGGAGACCACAAGACGGTTCTCTACTTCTCCCCCGTAGTTTAAACTGACTCTATAATAGTTCATAGAAAGACAACAGCTCATTGCAACCTGGTACAATAAAATCATAAGAAATGGGTGTGGACTGTGTTGTTATGAGGTTGCTTTGTGGGCCTATTTATTAGATGAACCTTCAACAGGCCATGAATTTTCTCACCTATTAAAGTTGACGCATCCTCCTTCATGTAGATTGACGATTGGTGAATTCTGCATATGCGCAATGGTGTAAAGGGGGGTATATAAGCCAGAACATTCTATTGTTTGTTGTCCGCTTCGACTCACACACTTGGTTACAGGATGACTTTTCTTCCTCGTTAACTCTACACCTTTGCGTGAATGTACGTACAATTTACTGTAGACTGTAGTCGTTTTGTCTCTCTCTAACTATATCAAAGAGAATAGGGCATCATAGTCATCTACTGCATTAAGCAATAGGATGGCTATTAGTTAGGCTTTAATTAGCCGCTGTGATATATCCGACTCTACTGGGTATATGCGTGCACCTGAACATATTAGTTGATAACAAATGTAACACATCGTGAGGATACTGGGAACCTTGTAAGTACTCTTTAAGAGCAACTAACGTTCATGTCTAAATAAAATAAATGTCTGCAGACTGGAAAAATGTTTCCTTAGTTATTCTTGTTCGTATATTGGTCTCCCGTATAACGGGGTGACGTCTAGCTTTCACCCTAGGTTTTATAACGTCGATGTGGCTGATTCACTAGTGCTTTCCGATCTCCGGTGTAACCTCTCGCTTGCCTCTCGTTCCCTGGGACCCCCTACATAATTCCACACCTCATAGCAGAAAATAATCAAGTCCAAGTTATAAGATATTTAAGGACTACTCAATAACGTCATAGATGTTTCCCAGTAAATATAAAAAATATGCTTATGAAGAAGTAAAAAGTTGTCTATAATGTAGAAGGAAAATTTAAATATGGTGACCTAACTTTCTTTCGAACACAACAAGTGCTATCTTTTTTCTGACTTGCCCCACCGGCTCCTTTTTAACATACTTCCGATTGCAATTTTCTTTACTTTACCAATGGATTACATCTTCATGTTGTATTTCATATTGTAGCCCATGTTACAAAGTTTTGAAAAATGCGCATTTTGATCTTGTTGCCATGGTAACTAAACAGGGCCTCTGATTGGCTAAACATGGAACACATGTGGGTAATGTGTGCAGAAAAGAATGAGCTGACCAATCATGCAACTTTATGCCATAAATCAAGATTGAAGACCAAATTTAAAAATTCAGCTTTGTGGTTTCATAGCCTCTTGGATAGGAAGAAAGCCAACTGACCAAACTAACTGATGTAGTGGATAATATGTGTCATGTTGAGGTTCGACGGATAGAAATTGCAAAGGAGTACTAAAATTTGAAAACCTCCAGATCTATCTCGTCCCCCCGTGACGCAAACATATCGTTGATTTTATTTTCAGCAACAAACCATGGCAGTGAGTTTCATACGATTCTTGTAGAATTGATGATATTCCTCAATTTAAAACACAAAAATGTTATGTAAATACATGCGAGTATTTTCGGCAGCCTTTCTTTCTATCAAAGTGTCACAATTGTCCGTCCGTGGCTAACCGATCATGCTCAATTGATTTCATCAATGTCGAGATTACAAATATCAGCGAGGTTTTTACAACATTCGCAGGAAGTGGATTAACATACCGAACAGAGAACCTGACAATGTAATGATCCGAATACCATATAGAATGGACCAGACAGTTATGAACAATATCATCAAGTTGAATTATCACTAAATCAAGGGTCCGACAATGGGTCCATGGATTGTCAAAAGCCATGCGTATATAGACAAAGTAGATAGGAAACGTTCAGAATCCGGTTGGTGTTGTGGCTCATCCACTCACCTTTTCACCAATGCGGAATGGGTTTGATTCCATGCGGAGCCAGTTTCGTACGTACGTGAATTTGGTTGCCGATCCATACACGTCCTCGCAGGTCTTCCGAGAACTTCGGTGTCCCTCCTGCATCTAAAATCGGATTCCTCTCCAATAACCCCTACCTTGTCGTTCTGGATTTCCTCGTTGTGTTGAGCAGCCTCATGCTAACTCCACAGTGGCGCCCTGAGCACTTCGGGTATTTGTCGCGAGTTATAAGAATTAAATAATATTATTATTATTTTTAAATAAAAACACCAATTCGATGTGCAGAGCACGTTGAAATTAAAAACCGTTGCCAGTCAACTGACTCACGCTAAACTTTGGTAAGAGCCACTGATAAGGTACTAGAAGAAAAACTCCCGACCCAACCTTTTCCAAATACCACAACACCTATTTTTTTTCAAATCGGCTACAGTCTTGTTTCAACTTACAAAATTTACATTTTATCATGCCAGGGATAATTTGATAGTCGCGATTTACCCCGCCTTCAACAAGACAAGCGATGCGGAATCGCTTAGTAGTAGGGCGCAGCATTATAAAATCAACAAGCTCAAGTATGTTTAACCGCCGACTCCATTTGCTCAGTCCCCGATCAATCGTCGGACCTTAACCACAGTTGTGACATGTTTGCTGTCAAGACTGCAAGTCAGCGAACTATCTTCTTAACCGCCAGTGGAGTCGCGAATTAACATGTCCAGTTGGCGATCTTCTCTGCCGATTGGACGACTCACTTCGACCACAACTTGCCACACAAAATCATGATACGCGGAACTTCATCGCCTACCGTTTCCAAACTGCTCATGTGTCCATTTCGACCTTCCCGATTCAACCCCCCCCACCCACGAGTTTGTTTGGTTGCCGGAAGGGGAGAAAAAAATCGTTGCTCCCAATCCAAACAAGACTAGCTGAAGAGGGACTTATAGGAAAGTCCCAGGGACTTGTCAAAAATACACATGAAAAAAGTCTTGAGCTGTCTGGAAGTAGTTTGAT
Source organism: Ophioderma brevispina (assembly GCA_023653785.1). Lineage (NCBI taxonomy): Eukaryota > Metazoa > Echinodermata > Ophiuroidea > Amphilepidida > Ophiodermatidae > Ophioderma > Ophioderma brevispina. The sequence continues at coordinate 28,743 of JAMKCH010041041.1, read as the reverse complement.
AGCAAAATAATCGGTAAGACCGCAGAAGGCTGTACAGAATAGTCCCAGGCTCGCTAAACTGCACATGAAAAAGAAAATGCTCCATTTTTTTGAAAAATACATTGTCTGGGATTTGCACAATTTTAAACATAAGAGTAGTGAATATTATCCATGAAAAGAAAGTCGCCGCTTTAGCGGTTTCGAGAAATTTGAGGTTATCGACTTGCACAGTTTTTGGACACCCTGCGTTGTGGCTTAGTGATTTGCTAGTGGCAGTAGGGGTGTAGTAAGTTATATTCATCAGGGGACAAGGTTTCAGGGTATCCTTTTAATAGTAAGCATTCACCTAACTCTCCCATGGCAGTACTGGGGTGTTCATTTACCAAGTGGACAGTTAGCGCGTAGGCCAAAACTACACAACTCACATCATGGTGTGAAGATATCGTGCCGGGCAGGAACATGGTTGGCTGACCAATAACAGGATTGCCTGACCACCGGGAACAGACAACGAGAAATGTTTTTATTAATGGTCAGCTTCAAAAGAACGCAAGGTGGTGTTGGATTGCTCACCAAAAGGGAAGTTGCTAAACATCTACAACTGTACAGGAAGATTTCAGATAGATTCTTCTTGACACATTTGAAGGGGAAATCCTAGGATTACAATCATGGCAACATATGCTCCAAAACAGAAGATGCAATGATGAAGCTAAGGAACACACCACACTCCACGACTCTCTGTTGACCCTCCCAGTTCACAACATAAACCTGTGTCTGGTGACTTCAATGCCCGCGTTGGTCATGACATGAAAACGCTACGGTCCTCCTCCGGGAAAGGGAAAATACAAGAAACCCAGGTATGGGACTGGCTACAACATGGCCAGGCGAGGCTTTTAGCTTCTCTAAGCAACAGGTATGAAGCACTATGTCAGACGAGCCACTGATAAAATCTAGATCAGGATCAATAACTTTGAAGGGAAGTAGATATTTGCCTTTGCCCACACTGAGAGGAACTAACGTAGGGCGTCGTGACGCAGATAAAGTCAAATTCCAACTCTCCCAGAGCCCAGCTTCTACCAAGACCTGGTGCAAGCTAACAGATGTCTTGTCAAAATCCTACCAAGAAGATCAGATAAGACATTATCCGTCCGTATTCATTTTTGATATAAAAAAAATCAGAAATAACTAGTCCTGCCTGCCCAACTCGAGGTATTTTGTCAATTTATCGCGGTGTTGGGTATGCCTCACTGATATAACCCTTAGGTGGGGTGGTTGTATATGAAAACACCATGTTGTCTTATACATATCAAAAAATCAGCCATTTTCGCTTTTAAGTGTTAAACCAAGACGTCTCCAATTGGATTTCTTTTGAACGAGAAACTCTATCCGTTCATGCCAGCCAGTGGCGGATAGAGACCCAGAGAGTATAAATTCGGGGCCGGCCCTGCGTTGCAGAAAAATCGGCGATGCGACTTTTGCATATGTAAATTAGTTTCTCGCCAGTTGACCGCACTTGCAACGGCTTAAGCTTCCAGATCGGATTAACCGCGTCATGTTTTGGTTTAACTTTTCGCCCATTTCTGGTACCTTAAGACTTCTAACCGTAAATTGCAGTGGCATTTACAGTTATAGTCGATTCGCCCGTTGATACGTTCGTCCCCCCTGGAGTTTTGGACCATTCAATTAAGTCTCGTAGAGGGAAATGAATAATCAAATGCACGTGCCACACCGGATATCTTGGAGGACACGGCCGTCATTTACTCACTCACATGCCACTTCAATACACATTTCATTCCTGCAATGGAAGCGCCACCATAGTGTATTCAGGCCTTAACATTGCCTCACAATAACATGATTAACAGAAGTCCATGCGCTCATTGATTTTTCACCTCCGCCCAAGAATGTACGGGGTCACATACCAGATGAATCGGCTATAGATATTTCTAACAAGATTGCTTGGCCGCCACGACCGCGCGCTCGCCTATTAGCCGTGGAGTAGCACACATTGGTAACACATCTCAAGTACAAAAGGTTTGAGTGATTAAATATTGACAGACTGACAGGAACCCCTGACGTGATTCTTAAGTGCCGCAAAAGGTGCTTAAGGAGAGGGGGCCAAAAAAACAACAGTTTGTACAGGGGTCAAATTTGTAAATTGATCCAATAATGTTGAAAAGCACACCATGTTAATTATGTGTCTAACCATAAGGATTAAGAAAAGTTATAGTTATACATATGTTAAGCCTAAAGTTTCAGAGTTATAGGCCTAAAACACAAAAATCAATAAGAGGGTCACCTATTTCAGTGTGTACAGGGCGTCAAATTTTAAAAGGTTTGCCCTTCCGATTTGGATAAAAAATGGTGCAAATATTGGTGGAGTTCATAGGATTAACATAAGCGAATAGTTTTGACTGTCTTAAATGCCTCGTTTCCGATGATAGGGGGCACAGAAGCGTCAACGTCCATTGCATTCAATGGGGCTTGAATCTTGTTACCCCCCACCCCCCATCTGTCTTAAGCCAAGCATTGAGACACTCAAACACCTTCCTTTAAGTTTATCTATGAGCTCCACAATAATTTGCACATTTTTTATCCAAATCGATGCAACTTTAAAATTATAGACCCAGTGTACAAATGAAATTGACCCCTTATTATTGATTTTGACTGTTTTTAGCCTATAACTATGAAACTTTAGACTGACTATTACAAACTCTACCTTTTCTGAATCCTTATGCAAATGAGACAATACATGGTGTGAGTTTCAAACATTATTGAATCAATTTACAAATTTGACGCCTGCCTACAAACTTATGTTTTGCCCCCTCTCTTAAGGCACCCCTTGCGGCACTTAAGAATCACGTTTTCAGGGAGTTCCTGTCAGTCTGTCAACAACATATTTAATCACTCAAACATTGTACTTGCAGATTCTGTCACCAAATGTGTGCTAGCTCCCGGTTAATGGATTTTATCAGAAATACAGTTTCCCACAGCTGGGTTATGTACACCAACGCCCGTGCGCGAGGTCACATGGTGTGTTAACACCCAAAAAAGTGGTTTATGTCTTGTTGTTATTGATTTCATCGTACAGAGCCCCAGGCCCTGATCTTAGATTTCCCACCCACGGAAGTCCTATAGACAGCCTGCCCGCATTCTAAACGGTCTTGATTTTGCGGTTAATATTTCTACTCTATATATGGGGCCCACGAGCAGTGTAGTGGCAGAGTGACAATGCTAAAATGGTGGCCTGAAGATCAACGTCAGCAACAGCAGAAGTCATGCCCATGTCTGCCTTGGGCTGCGAGATCTCACTCTGATGGAGCAGTCATCAGAAGCGTGGATGACTTAAAGTACTCGCGATCGATGATGGATTGTTTTGCGCTAAGCTCCGAGAGCGATATCGTCCAAAAAGAGGCCTCACTTTTGGCAAATTGAATTTGTCAAAAAATAAACTTTTAGTCGATAAATGATTGTTTCCAGTGCAGAAATGAATGCAAATGGCTGAAATTGTGGAAAGGGTAGTATTCCTTAGCCAGCTCCAAACAATACACGAATGTTATGCATCTGCGAAGTTTGTATGAATAGTGGTTACTGACTACGATCACCGTCATGTGTCCCTCTTGTCCATATATGTCAAATTATAAGACCTTACAAAAATATACCTGTTGTGACCCCAAGAAGGATCTTCAGACAGTGAAAAGGTGCGCTAAATTGTGATGCGCTTAATATCACAAAGCTCAACCTACAACATCAAAAGTAGATTCTATTCCCTTACACTCGCTTGACAGATTCGACTTCTAATATATAGCTGATGATTTCTTGCAGTTACAAGCGATCTGGTGTGAAGACATACCCTCTTCATCACACTTCTCTCACCAAGGTTATCCTTAATGACCTCTTTCCTACTATGACGTCATTCGTCAGCTCATCTTCCCTCGTTGAATTTCCCAGACACCTATTACACTTTTGAGGAATACCGAAATTTCATATGGCAAGATCATTGAACGCACTGTCGTCGCTCAACTACGCCTACCAGACTGCCCCCCCTAAAAAATAAATAATTTTTCTTTTTTTAAAAATTATTTAAAAAATTAAATATGCATTTCTGCGAGATGATTTTGACTTTATTGTTATATCGATTCGCGTTGATACGTTCGCTCCCCATGGAGTTCTGGACCTATTCCAATAAGTAAGGAGAGGGGTCAACCTAGCTCTACGGAAAATGAGAGAATTCAAATGCACGTGCCGCCACACCGGAATTATCTTGGAGGACACTCCTGTCATTTAACTCACTCACCTGCCACTAAATACAATTTCATTCAGGTATGAAAGCACTATAGTGATTTCAGGCCTTAACATGTCACAATAAAATGATTAACAGAAGTCCCTGCGCCTCTTGAATTTCACCTCCGTAAGAATGGTATGGGGTCACAATCAGATGAATCGAAGTATAGACAAGTTCCGAAGCCAAAATCTAAGCTATATAGGAATTATAACTTGTGTATCTGCGTGTTCTTCTTGTTCTGCTAATTGGCTGCTTGTTTTCTTTGTCAAGCGTATGAGGCCCTTGTTTTACAAGCGTGTGATTATTATTATTACGAAAATCGGTTTCTAGATAATTTTCTTATTAAAAATATTAGTTTCAGATAAGAAACAGTTTAACTCCACTATAATATGAAAACTCTTTCTCTTAATGGAGACGGTTAGATCAAGATTACAATCAAAAAATTTATCGTTATCGTTTTCAGTAGTAATTAGTTTCTAGAGCCGTTTGCAATAACTTAATATAATGATCCAGAGTATTAAATTAGTAAAGACGCCCAATACAGTGCATATACGATCCCACACAAAGCTTTTAAAAACAATATAAATCCGATGGGGGGTATTGCGACAAAGCAGGAATAGTAGTGGTTTGTTGATAATAAATGAGGTTCAAAATGCATTAAACGAAATGGCCAGCATGTTGCTTTTCTCAGATTTAAACATTGGATATCTGGTGCACGATTAGAAATACATCGCGGTCCCCAGGACCGCGAGTGTCGTCTGCCGTCGCGGTTGATGAATGGGGCAAAAGGTACATGAGGGTCATCAAGGGTCACATTTGAGGTCACCAACATGTCACCCCACGCCGCCCCTCCTCCACAAATACATCAACGTAGTAGCCCTTACGGAACTCCTGCGGCGTGCAATATAGGGTTAACATTTGAACACACGAACACAAAAACCCACACGCACACACACACATACGGGTTTGTCCCAAAAAAGTGGTTGCAAGCAGATAAACTCCCCCGGTTTCTCAAAAATGCTGAAGCTGTGAATTTCATTTTAATTTGAAATTTGGTCTCCTGTTCGCATATTGCTATAACTGCTAGCTGATTTGAGTGAGAGCGGTCACTAAACGGGATGATCACTCTGCACATGACGCAAAACTAAACGAGACAGTACTGTATTTTCTCCAAGCCTCATTTTTGCCTTTATATGCCTTAAAATGTGTTATGCGAGAGCTGTCAAGCTTTAGGCCCCCTTTCTCAAAATGAGCTATGAAGCCATCAGGCAAACCAAGGAACTCGCACGCTTCCCTCCCCCCCCATCCCCCCCCCCCCCCCCCCGTTGGGTTAGTGTGGTCGGAGGAAAGTGCTTCTCAGTGACGTAGCTAAGAATGGGGAATGAGGGAAGCCTCTGGCGACGAAAAGTTGAGGAAACTCGGAAAATGCTGATGGTAATAAAATCATGAAAAGCAGTCGGTTTGGACGCTATCCATCGATCGGGATGAATTTCTCCTGAACGGACGAATTCCCCTGAAGCGCTTTTGAACCCTCAGAACACTGCTCTTGTCACGGAGGGTGGCATCTCTAAGGGCGCTGAAAGAACCAGCCCCCCATAGATATCTATGGGATCTTCGCTACTCCATTAAAATGTCCAAGTGGTTGTTAAAGCGGAGGGGGGTTAGTTGATGACGATATGTTAGGTGTGTTAAACACCAGTAATCATTGTCACTCAATTGTATTTTTGAAACCATCGCCATCAAAAGAACTCACATTTTTCGACAATTGTGCAATCTGCACCCAAAGTCCTACTTTAGAAAATGTCCCCAGCAAAAACAAAATCAACCTTATTTTAGGGGCAATTGGCTGTCTATCACCCAAGAACCCCGTTTGGCACATGCTATATCACGAATGCCCCTATAGCTTGAACGCACCAGCCTTAAGGCTTAACCCATATTTTCATACAGCGGTGTCCCGATTCGAATTGGAGGTAAATTAATGTTTAGTGCGCTTTGTGCAAAATTCAAAAGAACAACTTATAATTTGAAAGACCTATTCAAGACTGGAAATTCAACGTGATAACCAAATTAGTGGTATATGGGCCTATTTGTGCAAAATTATTGCTTCCTTCCGGGCAAAGAGCTACAGATGGTGGCATTCTGTAGCAACCCTTTGCTCCTAGTGCCATTCTGCATGTTCCGTACTGTTACTATGGCAGTGGCGGAGCCACACAGCCACTTCTTTTCGGGCGGGGATTTTCGGTGGTAGGGGGTGAGGAAGAAGTTAATTTTGTGGAGGAACTCAAATTTTGCAGATTGTTGACCAATTTTAGTCCAAATTGCGTTCTTGCCAAAGTGGGGAGTTTTGGCCCCCAAAGCACTGATTTTTGCCAAAGATCTATGTTTTTTTTGGGCGGGGGTGGGGGGCTGTTCTGGCCGGGGAGAATACTGGGGTATTAAAATTATAAAAGAAAAAAATGGGGGGGGAAATGCACAACACCCGCCCCAATGCTCACCGTGGACTCGACCACTGCTGTAGGCCTAACGTTGCTCCGATCCTGGGGGCCATTCTGCATGTTCTGTAGTAGTTCCCCTGACAGTGGCAGCGCAATACTTTTTTCGGGGGGTGAAATCTCGGGCGGAGGGGGAGGAAAGAAGTTAATTTTGGGGGAAACCAAAAAAATTTTGCAGATTTTAACCACTTGGGATCCAAATTGCAGTTTTTTGCTAACATTTGGTGATTTTTGGCCCCAACACTGATTTTGCCAAAGACTTTATTTTCTGAGGGGGGGGGGGGGGGGGGAGGGGGGGGGGGGGAGAAGCAGGAGAAGAACTGTCGGCCGGGGGGGAGGACATGCTACCATGCCACTGCCACTGTCTGGCGCAACATCCCTAGCTAACAAACTACGCAATGACCAGTTGCCAGAACGGATTAATAAAAAGGTTATTTGGTTTCGGAGCTTTTCGGGTTGGGCGTGACAACACTGAAGACTTTAATTTGTCATGCAAAGATTTTTTAATTGGTCATTTTATATGGACAAATTACATGTAAACTAAATGTTAAATAATGCTTTCAGAAATTTGTCATTTTGATGACACCATGACTTATTCGATAACAAACTATAAATTCGAATTTTATCATACACGAACTTTAATTTGTAACTGCACTTAAATGTCAAATTAAAGACCCAATTTCGGTATTCAGTAAATTGTATAGCCAATTTTAAAAGTGAAACTTATAAACCATGGAGAATAGTTTGATGATTAAAATCATTTGAAAAGCTGAATAATTGTTAATTGTTACATTATGAAAACAGTTTTAGCTTTATTTTTTTAATGATCAACAAAACATTCAATTGCATGACAATTTTTTATTGTCAAATAAGACCCGTTTCGTGACAATTAATGTTTTCAGTGCATGGATAAAGATGAACATATCATTCAAAACATAACGCACGATGGTTGTGAAATGAAACGCCTTTTGAACGGGCTTTGACGGACCCCCGAAAAGTATTATGTTATGTCTATGATGAACCCTAGTTTTAAATGGCCGCTTTTAACAATTCACGGTATAATAAGTCAGACGTAATCGATTTTTATATCATGCGGTTGCAAGCGCATTGCTTATACTGCCTACTCTCGATTTCTTTCTTTATATAATGCGGTGAGCGCATGATATACGTCTTCTCTCGATTTCTTTCTTACAAGGACGGCCTTGGCCGTCTTGTTCTGTTGTTGATGCGTTCGTTCTTCTTCATTCTTTCTATGGACAAAACACTTCAAATGCTTATGTGTTGTCATGGTTGACGTTTTCGACCAGACTTGCACCAAATGACCCTGAGTCTTCCATTTATGTCGGTGGACTGACCATGTCGGGGTCATCTACGGGTCACAGGGGTTCAAAGTGTGATTTCTTTAAAACTGTATCTCTCCTGCAGTTTAAAAACTGAATGTTACGTGACTCATGCATATGAAGCAGCGTGGTCCCCTTCACAAAAAGTTATGGGTTCGAGGTCAATCTGGGGTCATTAAGGGAACTTCCGTATTAATGTGAAAAATCTTTAAAAAATCTTCAAAATAGATATCTGCTTCTAATGCAACGCTGCATGGTCATCCATGACTCATAAATATAAGGCAGCCGTAAGACCCTTCTCAAACGTTGTGCTCTGCAGGGGTCAAAGGGCATTAAGGGGGAAAAATTCGGTCAAAAACCAAAAATTATTCCAAAATTTTCACAATTTTTATTCTTCAAAATCCAAACATAGGACAGTGACTTAACTTGCATATATGCTTTACGGTACCTGGTTGTATGCAAGGTATTTATTTTGGAGGTCAAGGTCATTTAAGGTCATTTACGGTTTTAAGGTAAAATTTCAGGAATTTTGATCTCAGAACTAAGCATATTAGAATTTTTTTTTTTATTGCATTGGAACAAGGCATTTTGTTGTGTATACAAGGTTTTTTTTTATACCGGGATCAAAGGTCATTAGGGGTCAAAAAGGTCATTGCCCAAACAAAATGTTAAAAAATAGACGAAATTGGATTTATCTCAGCCTATAGAGGACAGATAAAAGGGCCCGGTATTACTAACGTGATGTAACATTATATAGAGGGAGAGGTCTATGACAGTCTTGACCCCAAAGGTCCAAAGTTCAAGGGTCAAAGGTCAAATTACAAACAAGCTCCGATTGAAGGTCCCTCAAGGGGGTCATTAAGGTGATCACAATCCATTCCCAATACGGTCTTGTAAATTAGATCTGTCCCAGGTCTAGTTCTCTTTCTTTCTTTCTTTATTGTTTTACCGTGCTTAAAATGATAGTAGTGCCAGAGCTGCAGATAGCATTGGAGAATTGGGTCACAAGAACCCCCGACCCAAGTTCCTCTAGGTTGTTCACAGTTTTCCACCATAGGGGTCACAGTAGGGTTCAATAGCGGTCAATGTCGCGCTAACACCCTTTCCCTACTTCTCCCACAGTTCGCATGTGCTTTCGATGCATGCGGTCACACTGATGCAGATGCCTGGCCTTATGGCTGTTAACAGATTTTGAATCCAAAGTCATTTAGGGGTACAAAAAAGGGGCAGTCTCTCTAACCCCTCTAATATTTCAAATGCTACTAGTGTTACACCGTTATCTTGATCTTGACCAGACGGGGTCAGAAAACCCGTGAACCCGAGTGCCTAGTGCAATACAGGAGGTTAACGATGGGGGTCAAAGGTCACACAGGGGTCACACAGGTCAGTGCTTTACCCTCCTTTTGCTGTTTCTGCCACAAACCAATTGCTATAATACTAGCCTGGTCAGAAGAACCGCGGACCCAAGCGCCCACATTTGGTGGCAGGCAGATTTTGAAACATAGTCATTCAGGGGTCCAACCAGGGGAAATCTCTCTAACCCCCAAATTTCAAAGCGCTTCCTTCGGTAACCGATCCAGCTACAATGCGCAGCGCCCCAGCCCTATTTCGTTTCAGCGATTTTGAGTCAACTGGCCCCAGTACAAACCCTCCCTAAGTACTAGTACCAACTCGCCCAGGTACCAACTCGCCCCAATATTAACAAAACTGGCCACAGCCTCAGGTAGTACAACTCGTGCCAACTATATCGTATACAAACTGGCCTCCAAGTCAGTAAGAACTGACGACCCAACCCTTTAATGTGTACATAGATTGGGGGTCAAAGGTCATGGATAGCGCAAGTAGTCACCGCATGATATACTTGTGCTTTTAAAGCACACAATCGATGCTAGTTATATCATGCGGTGCAGCCGCATGATATTAACGTCTTCTCTCAGTTCTTTTCTTTCTTTCTTCGTTTGTACCTTGCTTCAAAATTAGCTACTCGATGCCAAATGGCTGGGCATGATTTACCAAAATGGTCGAAGAACACTGACCAGAGTTACACCAGGGGTGTAAATGTTTTGCGAACATTTGCCCTCTCGTAGGGGTCAATGAAGGTCAAAAACTAAAAATCTTTTGGGCCTACTTCTTCTACAGATTAGGTGCGCGCTACGCTACGAAAATTCCAAATGAGCTTTCGTCTTTGATCAGGGTCTACAGCTTGTATACAGAATTAATATCGGAACTCATTAACATTCAAAATGCCGCGGCATTGATCTAAATTAATATGCAAAATTGATATATCTCAAATCGATACAACAGGGTAGGTGATGTCTGCGCAAAAGTTTGAGTTGGATATAATGTCGAGACGGATCACGTGACAGAATATTGCCATAGGGGTGGTTCAAGTGCAAGATATGCAAATGAGCTAATTAATATGCAAAAAACGCTCTATAACTCATTTACCAAAGTAGATATATGTCAAATTTGTTCACAAAACCACTGGGAAAGGCTACTATTACTTATATGCACATTTTCGGATCAAAAGGTCAAAGGGCAGGTATATAGGGTCAAATATAAAAGAAGTTAATTGACCTAAATAGCTATATGTCATCTTGTAGGCATCAAAGTGAAAAAGACAGTCCCCAGTGGGACTCGCTCTGGGAGCCATCGTTAAGGGGTCCAAGGTCAAAATACACAAAATATCAATAGGCTTATATGCTAGAATACCTATGTAATCTTGTAGGGCTCAACGAAAGGTGAAATAAAGTCTACATGGTATACTGTGTCACCCAACTGCCCATGGAAAACAATTCTTGATGATACAACTGCATTGCAAGTCTTTGTCTACTTCACACCAACCTGACGGGCATAGTATCTGGAGTCGTCTAGTGTTTATATTATGTACTTGATTTAATTTATAAATTTTATATGCTAATTTATAAGTTTAACTCAGTCAAAATGAAATGAATCAGAATCATTTGCTAACTCTTTGGGACCTGTAACATTAGATTGGGGGTCAAAAGGTCACATGGACAGTGAAAGTAGTAACCGCATGATTTACCCGTGCTTTCTAAAGCACAATCGATGCACTAGTTCTTCTTTGTTTGTACCTCGCTTAAAATGCTACTAGTGCCAGATGACTTGGTCAGATAGCATCGAGCATTGGCCACAAGAACCCCCGACCCAAGGTTCCTATAGGGTGTTCACAGTTTTACCCTAGGGGTCACGTAGGGTCAATAGCGTTCACTGTCGCGCTAACACCCCTTTTCCTTAATTTCTCCACAGTTCGCATGTGCTAACGATGCCATTCGGTCACATTGATTGACCGATGAATGGCCATATGGCTGTGTTTTCAAAGATTTTGATCCAAAGCCATTTAGGGGCCAAAAAGGGGCGTCTCTCTAATCCCTCATAATATTTTTCAAATGCTAACTCGTGGTTAACAGTTAACGTGATCTTGAAAAGACTTCTTCAGAATAACCCCTAACCCAAGTGCCACACAGGGTTTGTTGAAAGATTGGGGTCCAAAGGTCCACAGGGGGTCATTAGAGGTCAGTCTCTCTTACCCTCCGTTTTGCTGTTTCTGCCACAACATCAATTGCTATAATCATAAGACTTGATCAAGAAGAACCGCTGACCCAAGCCCATATGAGGGGTTTACAGGATTGGGGTCAAAGGTTCATGTGAGGGGTCTTGTAGGTCAAGTCGCTCTTACCCTCCTTTGTGGTTTCTGCCACACAAATCAATCGTCTTAATAACTTGACTTGGTCAGAAGAACCCACTGATCCAAGGCCCATATGGGTTTACCCAGATTGGGGTCAAAGGTCACGCAGAGGTCATTACAGGCCAGTCGCACTTACCCTCCGTTTTGCTGTTTCTGCCACAAATCCAATTGCATATTTCACTAGACTGGTCAGAAGAACCGCTGACGCAAGCCCTCATTGGGGGGCTTACAGATTGGGTACAAAGGTCACGAGGGGTCATAAGGTCATGTCGCTCTTAACCCTCATTTTTGTTGTTTCGCCACAAATCATTGCTATAATCACTAGAATGGTCCAGAAGAGCCACTGACCCAAAATCCATATGAGATGTTCCAGAATGCGGTTTTAAAGGTCACACAGGGGTATTACAGGTCATGTTGCGCTAACCCTCCTTTTTGTTGTCTACTCCACAATCAACTGCTATAATCACCAATCTTCGTCAGAATAACCAGCTGATGCAGCCCCATATGGGGTGCTTTCCTTACAGATGGGGTCAAAGGTTTCACGCAGGGGTATACAGGTCATGTCGCTCTTACCTTCCTTTTTGTTGTTTCTGCCACTTATCAATTGCTATGATTAACTAGATTGGTCAGAAGAACCAATGACCCAAGGACCATGTGGTGTTCACAGATTTGGGCCAAGGTCCCGTGGGTCGATTAAAAGGGAGGCCTTTAGAGAGTTTGAAAATACTCTGAAAACCTACAACCAGAGATCAAGTGTATATCACCGGACTGGCAGAAAATTGCGGACCCAATCCTTATAAGGTACATAGATTGGGGGCAAAGGTAAATGGACAGTGCAAGGAGTAACCGCATGATATACTCGTTTTTTCTAAAGCACAAAGCGATGCCGGTGATTTTCTTATTTAATGCGGACATATGAAAGTAATAACTTTTTTACCCAATTGGCCCTTGCGTGGCCGGTGGCAGGAGATATAGTACTCCAGGCTCACAGTCCGGGAAACAATGGAACAATTGGGCCATCGATTCATGAACTCTCCCCAACATTATAGTTTCAGCTTTATTCCGTTGTATATGGAGCCCGACGACGATGGTACCTTACTATGATACGTTCACACCGGCACTATGTAGGCCTACGTGTCTGAAATGCTATTCTCTCCTAATTTAGCAACACGGCAAATATCCGGCAAAAATATATACTTTATGGTGTTGTACGAAAATTTTAAGGTAGAAATCTGACCAAGATTCCTCTGAAAAATCTGTGAGTACTGGCCTTCACCTCACACACTATATACCGCGGTGGACATTGAAAGACATAAATGAAAATCAAAACATCGAGACCTCATTGGCTTAGGAACTTTCGGGATGGGGGGGGGGATGCACGTGAGTGGCACCGAGTAGCGGAGGCAGTGGCTTGTTTTTTTTTTGAACAGCAAGGGGGTTGGGGGGCATTTCCCAAGTTGTTTCCTTTCCCAGTTCCCCCTCCCCCGGCCAGCAGAACGACGGATTTTTGGCAAAAAACAGCATTTGGGGGCGCAAAAATCACAAATTTGGGCCAAATGTTAAAAACTTTAAAAAACCAAAATTTATATAAAAAATCTCAACTTTTGAGTTTGTCCAATGAATTCCTTCCCCCACCCAGAATTTCACTTTTTTCCAAGAAGTCTGGTGCTGCCAATGGGGAGGGGAAGCTTTGGGCATTGGAAGGTTTTGCCGTTAAAAAGTGATAAGTTTTTGTGGGGGGCTCAAGGGTATTGAGCCCCCCCCCCCACCAAAATTAGGGGGTTGCCCAGCCCCAAGCCTTCCTAGCAGATGTATCCCCTAACAATAGACTAACAACCTTGATTTTGACATTAGACCAACAACAGATTGAAGTATTGTAATGATGTCAAACTTTGATGAAGTGCAAGACTTAATTTGAAAAAATGATCGAGGTAGCTGGTTTGTAATGATCAGGGTATTATGCATCCCCATCTACGATTATGTTAGGTGGGATTTTGATATTGGATCCCAGGTTAAATATGCACAAATTATATTAGCTCTGGTTCGGAGCCTCCCTCCCCTTTTTATTATTTTTTTGGTGAAGCCGCCAGGTATTTGGGCCCTAAAAGTACGGAAAAGGTTTTGGCTCTCACCATATCTCACATCAAAACGGATTGAAATATCGGCGCGGAAAGGTTTAAAGATTGGGTGGGGGGTAAAGGAAATTAAAGGGGGTTGGTTTGGGTAGGGAGGCCTCGAAAGTCTGACGTAGGACCCTAGCTATACCATTTTTTTTGCCAAAAAGGGACCCATACCTATACCAGCGATGGAAATTTTGGGCCAAATACCAAATTTGCCATTTATTTCCCCAACTGTTTGCATTTTAAGCACATTTGGACAATTTGCTTCGGATGAGGAATTTTACTACCTTTCCACAATTTTTAGAAATATGGCTTCGCTTAAGAAAATTTGATCTATTTCCACACAATTTGAGAAAAAACTTAAACAAAAAAACACCCAAACCAAAATGGACATGAAAATTGCTTATACCAGAAGGCTGAAAATGGGACTGATGTCTGTGGCAGACCCCCGCTGGTCATTGGTGAGACCCCCTGCGGGCAATTTATCAAAATTAATCTACATACATACATCGGGTCATAAGAAAAGTTTGAAAAAAAACCGACCCCATTTTGCTCTAACAAAATGGGGTCATTGATATACCAGAAGGTGAAAATGGGACCGAGGTTGGTGGCACATCCCCGTATGATCATTTGTGTGGAGCCCCCCCCCCCCGGGTCCAATTCTATCAAAATTAATTAAATCTTTATATACTTGAATCGGCCATCCCCTTTTAATTTCATCCCTTGAGTTGTAAACCAGACCTGCTTTCTTCGAGTTAATAGTATAGCTAAGTATATTTACTGTAGGCCTAAAAATGTTCCATGTCATTGTCATTCGACTCGCACGCTTCTTTGCATTGAGTACAAAACATATTCCCAAGGCCGCGATGTCCAGTCAGTTTTGTATTCTCTAAATACCCATCAGGCCGGAAGGTCATCAATTTTTTCTTCCAAAAAACACGTTAATGATCATGATGCTAATAATGAATACAAAAAAACTAGTTTTAAAGTATGGTTGTCAACTGATATGAGGTTTCTTTATCCTCTTATTTGTTTTGTTTCCAAAAAATAAATAATTTTAGAAATAATATCAAAGAGGTCAAACTCGCTCACGCGATCTCGATTTACGCGAGAACAAAAGGTCACGAATTTCTGCAACAAAATAACACGGTGGGCGATATTAGAAAGTTTTCAATGAATATTAAAATTACTTAGTATAAATCAAACTTGAATGTTTTACAGTAGGCCCCTTCTTATTGTTCTCTTTTATCACCAAGAAATAAAGAATTTGTACATAGAAATAGCACAAAGGTCAAAAATCGAAGGACCAGGGGGAATTAAGCCACGAATAAGGAATGATACCTCGTACCCTAGATTACGCTACCCACAATTAACGTACTTACTCTTGGTCAAACCACGGAATTCCTACGATCACTACTGTTACCAACATGTTTAGCTAGTGTTTACAAACGTTTATTTGCAATTCAATGAAATCAAATCATCTATCAGCAGTTTGAATACAAAAACCCAGAGCAATCGAGAGTTACACGATGGGAAGGGTTATTACTGAATAGGGTACCAATAACATGGCGACCTCCGGGTCCAAATGGCACGGCCTCCAGGGAAAACAAACATGGCGAATAAATTGTGCAAATCCATGACAATTCTGCCCCCACAAGCCAGAGTTATGAGGATTATTAAGGGCCATTCCAATGGGATTTACACAGTTAACATCATTTGTCCGTTTCTGCTGTCGGGGTGATGGATTTCTAAGCACATTGAATGTACTGAACATTGTATCATGGCATACCATTAAAATAATAACAACGAGGAAGAACAAAATGCAAATCATATTATTTTTAAGATTTTTAGATGGCACAATAATCATTAGAATATAAACACAGACATTATTAAGATTCATTCGCATTCTAAATAATTATAAAGCACACCTTTAATGTCTATTGTGTTATCTCTAATATGCAGGTTTGTGATAAATAGCATTTTTGATAATATTATAAACCTTGTAAACTAAGGTTTGAATATCATAGTCCAATTTCTTTTTACATGAAAAGAATTTAAACAGCTAGTGACATTAAAATCTTTGTTCGGCATGTCCCTGTTTGCTATCTTTTACCAAACCAAAAATTTCTTTTGGTGTCATGACACAACATATACCGGTACGTTTTTCTGACGTTTCTAGTCTTTGTGAAGGTTTTCTAATTGTGAAGAATGTGCATTCATTTCCATTGAACTAAGCTAAAAGGATCCCAACCGACGTCATTTCAAAGTATACATTTTGCTTACTTTAAAATCGACTTGAATCTAAAATTTCATAAACCATCATATTGCTCTTAAAAATCTGTTCAATGACATGCACTGCAACAAACAATGAATATTTCGAACGGAACCCATTAGAATGAGTATTGTTAAACCGTCAGCTTAAAGGTTAGTATTGTTAGAGAATTATGTAGATATTTGTTCAGATAAAGCACAGATAATTTTAGTAGCATACACCTACAGGACCCTAGGTTCTCATTTATAGTCAATGCACACGATTGAAGCCACAAAATCTATCTTGATGTAACCAATAATCACTAACTGTGTAAAGCCCATTGGAATGGATGAAAAACAGGTATTATCCTAATCGTTTATATCTTGGTTGGCTTGTGGGCGGATAATCATGGGATTTGACAATGTATACAAAAGACATAATCATAACCTCCATGGAAAATGAAATACACAGCTTCAGCAATTTTGATAAAGTGGAGCTTATCTGCTTGCACAACTTTTTTTTTTGGAACACCCTGTGTACATGTCTACGACCAGAGTAATCCCTATGTCCTAGCTGCAATTCTTAAGACGACACAAAAAGGGGGATGATCCTTTATTTTTATATATATAAAAGACCCTGGGACTCATCTTTTCTCGGTGTTTTTTGAAACGGTATTCATGGTTTGTTTTTTCAAAGCCAGTAACCAAGTACCTTTTCTGCACATTTGCCCTCGCCCTCTCCAACCAACCTTGATTTGGCTTAGAGTTTGCGCCCTTTTCGCCAAGTTGTTCAATCAGTTTGTTTAAGGGATGCTGTTCTCAGATCTCAATCTGGTTAAATACGGTAGTATAGCCTTGCTCTGGATCTGGATCTATACTACTCAACTCCCCTACAAGGGAAAAACGAGTAGGAAGGTACAAATGGTTACTGATGTGTTCGTTTCTGGTATGCGTTTGTAGTATTGAGCGAACGGCTTTTCTTGAAATGTTCTTGTTTTTCAGTTTCCTTTGATGTGCGATGGTAATCCATTCCAGTCAATTATAGTCCTGGGCATGTAAGAGTATTTCAAACAGTTTTTGTTGCGGAAATCTGTAAATGTGCATTGTCTTGATGAACGGAGACCGGGGCGTACGATGTTTTGCGTTGGGAATGCAAGGCGACGCCGATAGGTCTTGGTGAAATAAGTTACCCTAGCACTCTTCCTTCTCATTTCAGTGGTTCCCACTCAAGTTCTTGTTTTTCAATTTTACGTAACGCTCTACTTGTCCTGTTGTTATCGTCCCATTCAAAACCGAGCTCCCCTGTTTTGGACTGATTCTAGTTTCTGTAGAGTTCTTTTGTTGACGATCCCATATTGATACCCCAATACTCCATTGTTGGAGCGAACCATGGATTTATATGCAAGGTTTTTACCTTTTTTTGAACAACAGTATCAGTTGCTCTTAATGAACCCAAGAGTTTTCTGTTAGCTTTTGAGACAATCTTATTTATATGTGTATCCAATGTCCAGTTTTTGTAGTAAGAGTTAACCCCTAGGTAGGGGTATTCATTTGTTTCAGCCAATTCAGTATTGTTAAGTGTATAGGTGAATTTTTTTAGTGAACGTGCTGAGTCCTCTCAGAACATAACATGTTTTGGGCGTTGAATTTCATTTTCCATTTGGATGCCATGCAGTGAGTGCCTCTACATCTCTTTGAACAATGCCAGCTCCTCATGACCGGCCACTTTTCTGTAAACAATGGCAGTCATCGCAACAATTTTCACACTAATTCAAGTGTCGAGGCAAGTCATTTATGAATACCAAAAAATCCACTAGTGCCTGTAACTGTGCCCTGAGGGACACATATTCCACTTTAACCCATTCGAGTATTCCTTCCCCTCATTAAACGACACGTTGTTTTCCTTTGGGTTAGAAATGCCTTTGCCATTTTAGTACTTTACCCCTTACCCCGTAACGATTCGAGGTTAACATAACAACCTACTGTGTGGGACCTTGTCAACGCTTTCGCGAAATCCATAATAATCATATCTACTTGGTGCCTTTGATCTCGAAGAGAAGCTATTTCATGGGTTGTGTTTATCAATTGGGTCTCACAGGAATGGTTTCGTCGAAAACATGTGATTTTCGCACAATAGTTGTTTTTTATCCAGGTGTTTCATGACATTTGATTTTAATATTGTGTTCAAAAATTTTACTTGCAAAACTGATTGAGGTTCACCGATCTATAATTTTTGTGACGCTATTGGTACGATCCCCCCCCTTTTGTAAATAGGCGTAATGTTTGAAAGCAGCCAGTCATTTGGAACTACTCCGGTATCCAGGGAAAATTGGAATAGGATTTTAAAACTCTTAAGCTATCTCTTCAGCTGTTGTTTTCAAATATCTGCTGAAATCCCATCTGGGCCGTGGCTTTGTTTGGGTTCAACTCAGCCAGCAGTTTTTTATACCCCAGCCTCCTCTATATCAAAAGTCCGGCATAGATGGATTTCACTTCCTAACTCTTCTGGCCGATCTTCCAAATTTTTTCTTTCGTAAACTGGGATTGGATTGTTTACTAAGTATTTCAGCCTTCTGAATGACTTCTGTGACCACTACCATTTTCAGGATCTCTGAGACTGAAATGCTGAATTATCATTATGTACACATTTTACTAAAACTGTAACAATTGTGTTAGTTGATTCTGAACATTTTTCCTTGAATAAACTTCCCTATAGATTTTTCTGGTTTCCTTCTTAACAAATGTGCGTATTCCCGAAATCTTTCCCAGTCTTCGGGTTTGTTACTCTTAACTGCTTTATTGTAATGTCTCTTTTTTCTTCGTTTGGTGCCGTTTAATAGGTTGTGTTATCCAAGGAGACGTCTTCCTTTTCCTCACCATTTTAGAGGGGACATTACTTCACTGAGGTCAATCCTCTCTATCTTTGAATTCATTCCAAAGGTCTGCGTCGCACTACTCCCGGAAAGGTTTTTACTCGCAAAATCCTCACTAATATTCCGTGCGTCCGCTTTCAGACCTTTGGTATTTTCTCTCCTGATAGAGATAAACCTTCCTGGGTTGGCGGATTGACCTTTGAACTTTGTTATCCACATAACCGATGGAATCCCATCATGATCACTATTATCCCCGGGACTAACGTGGCTTTAGCCACTAGGTGGGGTTTTGTGGTGAAAAATAAATCCAGGTTCGATCGCCTCTATTTGGGTTTATCACAATTACCTGCTCGAAAAAAACCGAAATCAGCGGCAATATTTATCAGTTCTTTACTGGATTTTAACTTTGAGAACCTGGCTACCAGATTGCGTGCTCCAAATTATATCCCCAAGGTTGAAGACCAGCTAGCCAAACATAACTATGAGGAAGTAATTTTTATCTTGCTAAGTGATTCTCTTAATGTTTTCAAATATGCAAATCTGATCTTGGTGGTCTGTAAAATGCCCCAACAAGGATTGATTTTGATCCACCGACCCCGTTCACCTTAGAACCAAATGATCTCACCTTCACTGTCTAAATCGGCCTCTGTGCAAAATTACCATATCTTTGTTGGATAGCTAT
The DNA here is from genome assembly GCA_023653785.1 of Ophioderma brevispina. Taxonomy (NCBI): domain Eukaryota; kingdom Metazoa; phylum Echinodermata; class Ophiuroidea; order Amphilepidida; family Ophiodermatidae; genus Ophioderma; species Ophioderma brevispina. The sequence continues at coordinate 9,019 of JAMKCH010041041.1, read as the reverse complement.
CAGGACCTCAAAAAAACAACTCCACCAGGATCTGTACACTGATCTTGTTTACGATCTTTCCTTAATACTGTATAGTTTGAGGGAAAGATCTCACTAACTGCGATTGCACAGATTTCAAACCACGTCCTTCAGTTCCTAATTACCAGTCCGTGGTCATGGTTTCCAGGCATCTACCAACTCAGAAGACTCAGCCGTTTTACCCTTTACGCTTTGGAAATTATGACCAGAACCTTTATAAGGGCGGTTTTTTTCTTTTTTTGTATTCTTTCTCCTGTGGGTGACCTTTGTGTGTACTACCGGACTTTGTTCTTCTCCAGTGTGTGTCCTTTATTTATGGTGTCCTTATCAAAGGTCCCTTATTTTTGTGGGGATGAATTGCGATAGGTGATTTATGCACTTCCCTCCTCTTTTTATGTTTCAATACTACTAATACTGTAGTTGGCTGTGAGCTCAGAGGAGCCCTGTGTTGGTTTTTTGTTTTTAAATAAACTACTCCGCAATCGGCATATTGCAATGCCAGCAGTACCATGTAATTTTGCTGTCTCAGGCAAATACCTCAAAACTCGGGGTGTTCAACCAAAACAATCTACAGATACCCCATCCCTCACAATTTCACAGCAAATTTGATCTTCCCCCATAGGCACGCTTTGTGGACATAGATGTCATGGAAAGTTCGAGTCTGAGATACTTGACTTTGAACTATCATAACTATTACTAGTTTTGTCGACACTTGGGGGTGGCCCTGGGTTTTTTTTTTGGTTGGCAATCGTGGCTGAACAATAACTAACATACATAGGTATAAGAGTACCCGTTTAATTGTGACTGTAGGTTGTTACTGTAACAATGTATGTTGACCTTGTTGATGTACTTTTGTTTAGCTGATCAGCCGATTAAGCTAACTGGATAAAACTTATATAGGAACTCTGGGTTACCAAGTACCCGTTTTCTGTAATGCGTTCTGAGTGAGTTTCGTCGGTTCTGCTCTTCCCAATACTGTTTTCTAGTTTTGGTCCATCTGGATGCTGGAGAATCTTAACGAGTCAACCCATGCGATGACAAGAAATTAAAGCGTACTCACAGTTATCGACGTCATTTTCGGGTCGCCCTACACAAACCGCAGCTACTTAACCCTACGACGCCCGTCCACTATTGGCGTTACTCCACTCATTCTTCTTGCGTTTTTTAGTCCGTTTGTAAACATTTTTTCCTTCCTCATTTTTTGACGATGTTCAAATGGCCGCTCCGTTTTTCGATATTTAGATCGTAAAATATCTCTACCATCCTACTACTAAAGTCGGTAAGAAAGTAACCAATACACACAAAACTTGCTTGTTTTGCAACTAGGATTTGGGGTAAATTGCAAATCAAACAGATGTATTTTTGAGTTTTTTTAAGAAGTTTCAGACTAGCACGATGTCCAAGCATGTCTGCCGCCCCGATCCACGTAACCTAGCCTTGCTCCCATCAGAGGTCCAGCCAATCGGAAGGCTCAAAGCCCTTCTCCAACTTTCAAGGGGATAATTGTCCTTCTTTTTTCTGGTGTAGGCGTATCCAAGCCGTCTGAGGATTTAAAATGACCTGGTTATATTACTCCATAAAGATTTTATATCTAAAAAGTTTTTAATATTAAATGAAATTCGTAACTAACTATAATTCGCACCAATAAATGAGACACATACCAAAAAAAAAAAAAAAATCTTTAGAAACAGTTTAGATTGTTGCATATTGAGAATGAAATCAGTTAATATCAGACTAGGCAAAATATTATTTTCAATAAACGTTCCTTTTTAACGAGTATATAAAGACATTGAATCTGAAAACAAATTTGACTTGCTGGCTTTGATGGACGGTTAAATGTTACCGCTCAAGACCATTACTACTTAAACCTTACAACATGGAAAAATGCACTTTAATCGTTAGTTTCGACAGGCAACCATCGGATATTAAATGATCCTTAGACACCCACGAACATCTTCAGGCTAGCCGTGTTTTTTTTGCATTATGTTTACCGTCGCAAAGATCAACACACATGTTTGTTTTTTTGCAAGCATTTTCCATTGGCGGTCCAAAATAAGTGGGCTCGTGTATGTTTAGTTTGCAGTTGCTATGACGAGTGTGACTTTTTTAACACAGTAGTAATGCAACAGTTCTACTATTTTCATTAATATGGAACGTTAACCTCGGTAGATGCGCAAGGAACTTGCGCCAACTCTCTCGTTTTTATTTTTGGTATTCAGCGAAAGTAAACTTGTTCGTGCCAATCTAAACGAACAGCCCAGATGCATTGCTTTTAACAGCATCGAGATAGATGTGTGAAATCAACTCGCTCTATCTACAAGTGACCTCCTGTGTGGGGCGACTTAGCAATGTACAGAATTTAAAAAGGCTTTGTTTGTAGTTCACGATGACTTAAAGTCACTATCAGCAGCGATTCTTCACAATGTCACAATCGCCCCCCCCCCCTATTTTTTTCGACCACGTCCATTTTTTGCACCGTTGTATTGGAAATTGTGTAGTAAACTTTAAGGGTCTAAGCATAACACGCGTATTGCTTTGATTACTAGTAAAGTCGGATCCTACTTTTTAAAAGGCCCAGAAACAGTCTATTTTTCACAAGTAAGTAGGTGGTGTTTGATATGACCTAACACTAAGCAATTTAGAGACAAGTGCCCAGATAAAAACGCTGTTTAAAAAGTTTAAAAACATTTGTTTAAAGTTCAACAATGTTTACTACGGGTAACGGACCAGTGTTGTTCATTCACTGTAACCCTTGTTTGAACTTTTAAACAACGTTTAAACTTTTTAAACAGCGTTTCTCTGTGTGGGCATTTTGAATTGGAAAGAATTACTTTATAGTGGGCTTTAAAGGCCCTATAGTGGTCCATCAAAAAAGTTATAAATATTGGAAAGGACTCTGTGTAATTTACATTACGTTATTTTTTTACGTGTTGTAATTAAAGTGACTGCAATATCCGATTTTGTCCTTCATAGCGTGCTTTTAGTCTATCACTTGCAGGGTATGTTAGGAGATCTGTACTTGTTACAGACATATATAAAAATCTCAATTTTTTTTATTTATTTCTGAGTTGGCAAATCACTGGATAGTGCCTTTGAATTGATATAGCTTGTGCGTTTAGGTCTATACATAAAAGAGTTAGACCTGGTCTAAAGTGGACTGGTCTAGTGTAATTTAGAGTCACACCAGAAAAGGGTCATTTTCCTTTGTATCGACATGGCTATTTTGTATTTATTTTTGATATTTGCATTTGTAATCTTTTGAAATTTGCTAGTTACTACTCTACTACTTCATGAAGAAATGTAACCTGTGATTTTTGAGGAAAAAAAATATTTTTGACTTAGACCAGGTCCTAACTTTAAACCTCGTCTAACTTTTTGTGCATACAGGCCACCATAACAATCCGTGGGAAACTTATTTTTTTAGCATTTCTGAAGATAACATTGTCTAACAGATCAAGATGGCAGGTTTTTACAGTCTCTTGGGGCACACACATTTTGGAGGCATTAAGCAAATAATAGTCCCGGATGGAATAACTCAATCCACCAGTCTTTCTGTCGTAATGCCGCTTTTATGCATGACAGGCAACAGCAGAAGTATGTTTTTTAGCAAATGTTGGTAAAAAATTTAGAACTATACATCTTTCTACTAGTAATACTACTGCTATCATCCACCACTCTGCAGATCAAATTTGGGCTGCAAAGTCCTCTCATGTGCGAAGTCTCATTATACTCCCCGCCTAAAAGCCGAACACTAGAAATTCTGTATTAAAAGGTATGTAGGGAATTATACTAATAAAGGCCAGGAGCGTTGTTCGCGTTATGTGTTTGCTTATTGACCTGTGTCCGCAATGCATAAACGAAGCATGATGTGGAAGTTGAGAGATTTATCCAGCTGGCTATGGCGCGTTATTTTGAAGCAAGTTTTTGAGCACGTTGATGGCCATTTCACCATCGTTTCGGATTTTTTAGGCTGGGTATTATATAACCAGGGAGGCTATATAATGGGAAAGACAATTCGCCCCCCTTTGGGTGGGGGCCCTGCATGCTCGCTATTCACTCTATTGTCGGGCAAATGTTTCGTAGACCTCCGCAGGCCTATAAAGTACCAAATGACATTTTACGGCTCCGCTGCACAGCAAAAGCGACACATGTATAATTTCATAAAACAGATGTGGCGTGTGTCGTTTTTTCTCTACTGAAAAACCTGGTGGAAGATATATATTTTACGTTGACACGGCTTTCTTCAAATAAAACGCTTTCCAAACGTACACTAAACTTTATTTAGCCAAGCAAAGCTTTCCAGGAATGGATAATTCATACTTTTCTAAACCCTCTTTCCGCCCATCTTTTGATGACGGTAGATTTGTGGACAAGAACTATAAAGCAGCTATGCGTTGACCGACCCTCCGACTGAACTGAGTAAATACCTTAAAAAAACACCCCAAAAACCCCCCAAAAAACCATTGTTTCATTTAACATTTGTAGCCAAATTCCTTGAGTTTCATTCCGCAACCGCTTCATTAACAGTTCCTACTATTCATGAAAAATGTACATAACAGGCGTTTTCACGCCGCTTTCACTTGTCTTTCATTAAGGAATCGCCAAAACCGATCTACTTATTGGCTATCAGGGACCATCGAATGGATTAACAATTTAAATCAAATACACTGCACATATAAATGTTAATATATCAAAATTAATATTTCCTCCATTTTAAGTACATTAGTCCCCCCCCCCCCTTTAATTTAGTTGGCATTTTATTTTTTCTATGAATGAACAACTGAGTAATACATGTCGGTATACACTGATCACTATGGTTTATTGTGTTTAATATATAAGGACTACCATTTACTGCAACAAAAGGTTATTCAGTTTGGTATCTTATAGATAACAATCTGGCAAGAATGTGTGCATATCAATCAAGCATGACTATAACATATGTTAAATTCGATGTTAATGATAAAGGGTTTATTCTTGTTTGTTACATTGTTAAAAATGTCGTCATTATCCAACGCTTTGAACGAGTACTTAAAAAACTAAAACATATGTGAGTGCAAATGTTTGTTCATGTGTCTGTTTGACTTCTCTGTAATAACACGGTAGGAAGGTCATGTAATGTTTGGTCAGAGTCATGGTGATGTTAGGCTGGAGTGTATGGAATTACCCGTCCTCGTCCCTAATACTAACCATACATTATAACATAGACCGTTGATACTTCACTGTTGTTTTCTTCTGAAAACTAACAGAATAAAAATGAAGTTAAGCAATAAGTTACGGAATTTTTGTTGCACAAATTGTTAGTCAAAAGCTTGCCAGCAACTTTTCTTTCATGTTCGTCTTTCTTCCTTTCGAATAAATGATGAAAACTACGGTATACTTAATTGCAAACACGCACTTAACTATAGAAGCTCAGATTTATTTATTTGTGAACGATGCTAAGTATTCGTCATTAAAGAATAATGATGTGACCTATGACGTAACTTGTTGACATTCAGGGCACCCTGTTGTTTTCTGGAGGCAAAATATTACAGTATTTTCTTCTGTGCAGCCCCCATAAAATCTGGTTATAAATTACTTGGCAAAGCTTTCTCTCCTGATCTAAATTGGTCACAAAATGCAGTCTGGTATCATTCGCTTATTACGACGTATTAGCTTGATAAGAAAAAGTTAGTATTATTTACTTCGAAACAAAAGTTACAGCAAAAAACATTTCCCATGATGCAAAGTCTAGGTGCTTTGCTGCCAGTTCTCTCTTACACCAACACGGGGCGCCATAAACACAACAAATGTCACATCATCATATACGGGAAGGTGATAAAACCAAAGAGGTTCGATATAGATAGAGAGGCAAAACGTTTACGTAATCTTTAGAATACACCGTCTCGCATGTTTGCCGACCACAAAGAAACATAGAGTACCAACAATAGAAGCAATGGCTGCCTCCGCTTCTTTCCACATACTGTGGGGTGTGGGTGCCGCTTTGCGTATCCACTAATCGGTAGTGATAAAATTTGTATGTGTTAGAGGTGGCCAGGTGTATAAATATTGTCCCTGGATTAATTGTGTCTCCTCAGATACTCTTTTTCTCATCATGCAATGCAGCTCGTAGGTTAAAATATGTACCATTGAATGCGGTTTAAACTTTAAATCAACAGACGACTGATGTGTCATTTCATTCCGTTGTGTGGCCATGTGTAGGACAAATTTAACCACCCATAGCACCCAACATCCAACACTGATATTTTGGCGGATTGTTTTTGTATCGAATTGACATTATGTGTTATACAAGCCCCCAAACTAATATTAATTCCGTGCAATATTCAAATGTCAGCGCCCATCACTGGCGACGGTTTTTTGAATGGGTTTTTCACCCTCTTGGTGATAACACTTGGAAATATTGTCAACTGGGAGACAATATAACAATGGCCCTGCACTCCCCAAATTAAAAGGATCTGAAGTGTTTTTTTTTTTAAAACCGCATTAAACGGGCCGATTTTTGAATATCTGTTAGCTCCATTGGTTTGCTGAAGTCTTAAATGTGATCTAATTGGTCACTGATATCTGTACAAGAATTGAGATGGACATTTTATTCATTTCAGGAAAATTTGCCAGTTTTATTTTGCGGGAACAGACGGTTATATGATTTTTATAATTTATTATGAACTTACACTTAGTTTTTGCCCTGGCCCCTATGGGAATTAGCGCAACACGGCGCACAGTGGGCGAGAATCACCTCAAAGCTGGCCAAAAATCAAAATTGCCGAATGTTACTTTTTATGTTTTCTTATGTCGTTAGGGAAAGATAACATCCCAAAGAACACGATTATGTTCAAATCTTTATTTTGTGTAGGAAAATTTAACGTGTCATAATACGTCCGTAAACATGAAAAAAGCGTGGCTGTTGCTCTAAAAAAGATAATACCACCAAATATGTGAAGGAACTTCCGTTTGACGAGAGGAAGAATAAAGGATCCCTTTAATTACTTGCCTCTATCCTACCACATGATTATATACAGATTAGAAATATACTATGAAAAAAAATATGTGTAAACCTTAAGGGGAAATCCCCTTTTTTTGACAAAAACTGCTAAAATTCACTTTTTTTAAAAAAAGATAGCATAAATTAGGATTCCCCGTGATTTCCCGCTATGGATTCTAATATCAACATTTTAATCAAAGCCTATGTTTTCAATTAAACTAATTTTTTTTAATTTTGAAATTTTGGGATAAATAATTTGGAGGTATTTTAAAAATGAAATGCACCACACCACGTTTTTAATGAACATTCAACTTGCCCAAAAAAAAAAAGAAGAAAAAAAAAGCAGCACCGCGCGCGATGTATACACTATTTATAGTCCATCTAAAAATCAATATTTCGTTAAGAACATCCGCAATTGAATAGGAATAACCGATTGTGATAGAGGTATATATTTGAAGGCATATCTGAGGAAATCAATATTCCTATTGCCAGCATTAAAAACAGAGGAGTACGTGTAACTTTAGCTTAAGAAGAATTATGGAATCTAAGTGAGTTTTGAGCTTTGCGGAAAACTTTGTAATGCTTGGTTTCTAGAGTAATTAAAAATAATGCCAGGAAAAAATCGGAAACGAAAGTTCTGCAGCTCTTCCTGCCTGCCGTTCAGAAGTTCTTTAAAATGTAATGAAAAAAAATTTCAGCAAGAAAAGCTATCTTAAGTCATATTGTAGGATTAAAGAATTCTTTTATGAATACGGGCTAAATGGTATTAATGAATAATTGTAACATGCTATGTACGTTAAGGGTCGTTCGCCATTTTCCCATATTAACAGCTACAAAACGTTACGTGAGGGAGGGGTAATGTAAAAGTTTTGGTAAACTTATCTCAAAGATAACCGTATGAAAACAGGCGATTTGTGAGATGGAAAATCCAATAATACCGCAGTTCTTAACTCGAGGGGGGTCAAAAAGGTTACGTACCATTTGCTAAGTATGAAGAAAAAATTACGAAATATCGAACTCCCCATCAAATGTGAATCACTTTGTGATTCGCGGAAAACAGTTCCCAAGTCTCACATAATCAAGTGTCTATGGCTGTATGTATTACTTTTCTTCAAGAAGCATTAGAAAACGGTATTTAAAAGGCTTTTCAAAATGAAATTTGGGGTCATACCACTGGCTTTTTGTTTTTATACATGCCTTGATTTCAACCAATTATGCAGATCAGAGTGAGCGAAAACATTAATTTTGATGACGGCATATATCCCGTACATCCCTAAAGGAAAATGACTACCAACCTGACATCCCGCAAAAAAGGAGGTGGTTTTTAGCGGTTTATTTATCTTGTTAGATCTAGAGCTATTTCCCACTACAAACACAAGGCAGGGGTACGTGATTTTTGAAAAGTAGCAAAAATGGCATTTAGGGATTTAAGGGGTATAGATTTCAAATACTACAATTTTATGTCCTTACACTCTTTATCTGTTGCGTAGTCAAGTTTTATGAACTTTTTTTTTAAGTAGGTTTTTTTTTTTTTTTAACTTTTTATTTTTTGTTGAAAAGGTTACAATAAAATTTTGAATGTATTTTGTATTTATACTCTAACTAACGTCACATATTATAAAATTGTCATGTCACAGAACCCCTACTATATCTAAAATAGTCATATGTTTATGGCCCCGTTATGGATTACATACATATTATCACATGGACCAATCAGGAAGACAGTATTTGATGGAAGTCATATATATTCTAAATATACCATTAAATGTCTCATTGTACAAGAACCCATATGCTGAAATAGCTAATTGTTGTTATGAGGCCCTTTTTAGGATTACAATGAATATTATCAATATGACCAATCAGGAAAAAACAGTTATTTTTGATGATCCGTATACATATTATATATATTACCATCAAATTTTCATATCCAAAAACCCCTATATGCTAAACTAGTCATTTTTTATGGGTTATTTCATGGATTACATGCAGATTATCAAGGACCAATAAGAAACAGTATTTTGA
>JAMKCH010041040.1:0-13022 GCA_023653785.1 Ophioderma brevispina | reverse complement strand
GTGTGCATTTGTATGGGATTATTGGAGCAGCAAACAGAATGACACACACCACAAATTTGTGATACCAAAATCTAATTAAATATAGATTCTAATATAAAACAATGTCCAGATGCTATTGACGTGTCCACACATCGTGTTGTATTGCTGCCTTGAATCACCAAAACAGAATGCTAACATTTTTCATTGGAATTCACCAAGATATGAAAGGAATTAATGTCCAGAAGCCATAATAAGTTGTAACAATGGTAGTAAGTAGAAAAAACAACATTATGTTGCGTTTAGACAGGAAAATTCAGTAATGAAGCGTTTTAGGTAAAAAATATGCAAATTATGTTTTTGATGAGGCCATGTGCTCGTGCGCCCATTCTACACTACATCGCCTTCTAACCGTAACTGGGGTCCATTACGGTTAGATATTTCGAGCAAGGGTTTTCGTGCTACTTTAGCGGGAACAAAGGCGGGGGTGTCAAGACAGCAAAATGTACATTACCGGCTAAGTCCCCCTATCCCGGAACCCCCAGGCCGGAATTGAATATGACAAGTGCTAAACAGACAGCACATAAAGAGGATATCTTAATTAGCATTTTTTCAACATGGAAAATTCATTTTTCCACACGGAAAGAATTTAGTATTCTGGCCACAGGCTTACGAATTCTGCAACGTTAACTGAATAAACCGCATGTTAAAGGTGCCGAATTTTTAAGTGGTGGCAGAATACTACAACATATCGAATCTGTGTTAGAGGGATATAATAACCCTCAACCAGATAGACTCCATAGACTAGCTTTTAATCCTTATACATGGGGAGCCTTTTGACCATTTTTTTCTAAAATACCTTTTCATCATCTTCCCATCATGAAATTGTCCGCTGATATATAAAATCACACTTACCAGACAGTTCTGAACAAGATGGCATGTCGAATTCAAAAAGAAGAGTGAATAATGTTTGAAATACAAAATGCGCGAAATTATTCTTCATGTTCAGTGATGTTTCCCAGCGATTCTGCTTGTTGACAAATAAAACGCATGCTGACCTTAGTCAGGTATATCCGTGACTTTCACTAAAGCCGAACACCATGATCAATTTACGCTTACCAAGTTTACTTCTCATTCTCCTGGGTTTTCAAATTAAATGACTTAAATATTGCTCTATTATGAATTGATAATTTTTAATATCCTTGTAATACGTTTCCTGGTGCTTAATTATCCCTATACACGATTACGGAAATACGTTGTTTACGGAGTAAGAAATATTTAATGCCCGTTGTTGTACACAGTCGGAAACTGCACAGGCCTGTACGGGAAATGTTCGCAATATTTAATTTTTTCACTTTTTTGATACCATCCTCATAACACTATAAAGCAAATTTCAAACCCATTAAAGTATTTTTACTCATATGGCTTAGATTTTTCTGTTTAAAACCATAAATTAAACCAATAACACATAAATGTTCACAACTTAACAATCGCAAAAATAATTATCACAAAAATAGCTTGGCATCTTGACCCTTGCAAGGGTCCAAAGTGCATACCATCCCACAGATTTCGTTTTTTATGGTTGTTTGCTGATCACTTTTGCTCTCGATTACACTCTGTTTTTTGACTTAATGTTTGAAAATTACAAAATACCAGTTTTTAACAACATGTAATCCTAATATTAAAGATGCTATAAAGCGAAATTTGTTGTGTGAGGCTGGTTTTTTCTCATTTATTGCGAGGTAAGCATTTTCATTTCTGACTGAATCAAACATGGTTAAGTCGAATTATATGTCTGTTTGTGTGTGGTATAGGGTTGCCGCTGGAAAGCCGTAACCACACATTCAATGGGTGGTAAGCAGATCCTAAATTCATGCTTTTAAACCTTCTGACTATTTTTGCCTATATGTCACAATTCATATTTACCGCAAAGAAGCCTCATTTACTCATGCTGGGTTACACAAATGGTTAAAGTTGCAGCTTTTTTGCATGAAAATTTGCGATGACAAACTAGTGAGGGATTATCATGGCCCGGGTAGTCTCATAAGTCTGGCAGTGTCAAGTCGAATATACAAAACGACAATCAACATTTTATTAGTCTCAGCTTGGAGTCACTCAGCAGCGGTAGAAGAGCTCCTTTGGTCACAACTTTGAAGTGTGCCCTCGTGTGAACATAAAAACCTGGTCGTGGATGGCTATTCATGATTCCTGAAGGTGAAAGTTTGATTTCTATATTTTCTTATTCTAATTAAATCTATCATTTTAAATCCAAAGTAGACTGCAGTTAAAAATACACTTGGTAAGTGTGGACCACTATTGTTGTAGTGCACTCAAATGACATTGACACCCAAGATTGGAAGTAAAAATAACAATAATGTCGTCAGCTTACACATGTCCAGTGCATAATTCGACCCCCATACATGACATTATATCGGAAACTATCCACTGACCTATCACACAATACCTTGTACTCTCCCGTTTTAAAATGGTCACTACAGCTTTATTTGCTAGTGAAAAGACAATTTAAAGCTGCATTTTACAGAGTGTGTTAGTAATATTTATTTGTTCAAAGAAAATTGTGAGATAGAAGAGTCGAAAACGTGAGATTTTTTTGTACTGAACTCGGGCAAAGAGTGGAGCGAGCTGTGCAGTGTGTCAAACACAACACATACATGATACCAGTACAGCTCATAATAATTACATTTCGAAACCTCCTTACTTCAACACTATCCAACAGATACAAAAACCATACAAACCTCCAAATAACTGCTTAAATGCTAAGGCTGCCCTTATTATTTAATGAAGCATCCAAAAAAAAGGTGAATATTTGCTAATTCACCCGTTAGCTGCTTATCTCGGACCTTTTGAAAGTGTAACGCGGGAAATGGCTTCAGCTGACCTGTGTGCTTGCTCGAGCGTCCTCTGCTGTTTGACACGTGGATTGACGAAAGCGCTACGGAAGCTTTTAGCAGACCTCCGAGTACATTCCTAAATACAATACAGTTATTGAGAGAATGAAGGTATTCTAAAATACAACCAAAAGAGTTAGACGAAAAGAGTTAAACGAAGGACAAACACTTTTGAGGAGTTTAAACGAAGGACAACAAACACGAGAACGAGTGGAAATCCACTCTTGTTGGAGTGATTTTCACTATGTTTGGAGTTAAAACACCAATAGTTCTTGAGATTGTTTTGGACAAATACACATAACCTTTCCAAGTAGATTTAAGAACTTTTTGTATATTTTTACTCTTTCAAGATCTGAGTTATCCAAATTTATTTTAACTTCATTGTCCATATCAGTATAGATTCATTCCTCTTAGTAAAGTTTTAAGGGACGTTTCGTGATACCAACCTTATGTCCCCCGACTTACCTGATTTTTTGTTGTTAAATTTGTGAATTTAAAGCTTTGTTTTCAAGGGATATCAGTAAACCATAAACAGAAGGTGATATACAAACGGGATGTACTGAATTGTGTGTTACAAAATAGTTTTTGCCGGCAAAAAAAACGGAACCCTGTACATGGTACGTGGAAAAATCGAGTAATCTAATCCAATATCCCATAAGACATGTGATTTACATTATGTTAAATAATCCCAAATAATGCTGGTAAAGTAAAATAACATCGTGGTAACAGAGCACAAAATCATGCTGAAAGATTGTTCACGCTGTCATGCTGAGTTATTTTTTGTGTATATGAACATTTGTAATTTGAAATGGGGGAGAGGAAATTACCAGATGCAAAGGATATATCAGAAAGAGCGAAAGCCATGCGGAGAGAGAGAGAGGGGGGGAGGGAGAGAGGGTTGAGGAGAGAGAGGGGGGGGGTGAGAGAGAGAGAGAGGGTGTTTTGTGTGAGGAGAAAGAGAGAGAGGGAGGGAGGGTTGAGAGAGAGAGGAGAGCGAGAGAGAGAGGGAGGAGAGAGGGGAGAGAGAGAGAGATAAACTTTTTGGGGTGTGGGTAGGGATGTGCGGCCCGGATTTCCGAACTTGGGGGTTGGAAACTGATTTTGTCCACAAAGTAGGATTAGGGCTTTATGGAACTAAAATTTGAGGGAAGGAAATTTGCAGCTTTGGAACTAAATTCGGATTCTTCTAAAGCTCGCAATCTGGGCCGAATTTCCCAAAAAGGGATCGACCGTAAGAACTGAATACGATTTGCTGGAGAGGTGTTAAATGGGATTGTTGGAAAGGAGAAAACCTGGGGAGTCCTTGCAAAGGGACATGGGGCGGCAGTTGAGGGGGGAAATCTGGTTAGTTGAGAAAGAACAATAGTTGTCTGCAGGGACCCATCATCACATGGGTTTAGACTCTGTCCAGCTGAAGTATGAAATAACGACGAGGGATATTCGCACGAGTCGCAACTTCATACTTCAGACAACTTGACAAGACCAAAGGAATTAGTCAATCAATCAATCAATCAAGGTATTTCCATTCACATAACAAAAAAACAACAAACAAGACACGTGAAATAGGGGAGGCTGGTAAAGGCCATAAGGCCCGATAATGTCAGCTCACTGTCTAACAAAGTTACACATTACATAAAATTTAAAGTATACTCTACAAAACTAACATCTGACTTACAAACACCCCAAGGGAAAAGAATTTAATTTAACACTAAACTTTCCTAAAGCATTTTTAGATTGAAATCCAACACATTTTAGAAGACGGATTCAAAGACATCAACAATAAAAAATAATCAACAAAACTTTAAAAAATTGTTCAGTAAGAAAATTAGGGGCAAAAACATTGTTTTAATTTTTGCTGATTGCTTTAATTGGTGAAGAATGAACTATATTTAAACATATTAAGCAATTGCATAACTGCCTCGTGCCATTTTATATTTTTTATGTTACTTGTATAATTTTACCATTGGTTCCTAATAAACCGCTATTAGATGTATATAAAATATTATGGCCCCAATGGCCTACTCCCCAGTAGCACGCAATATTGGCCCAACAATGGTTCCCCATCGGTAATCTTGGCATCGGCAATCACGTGGCTAACGTATTTTGGGCCACTATTGGTTTTCCATTGGCAATGGATTCGGCTTTTAGATCGGCATCCTTTATGGTCTAATATTGGCCATCATATTGGCAATCGACCACCAGCCAATATAGAGCCAATATGGGATAAACGTTGGCCCAATATTGGTTAAGGCTAATTGTTTGCCTAAACATAGCAGGGTTGAGAAAACAATAAAAACCTACAGAAATACGCTAAAATCTCTCAAGACGATTGTATTTTACAGAACACAAGATTTCAATATATTATACTATATAATACCAATTTCAATACAAAATAAACTATTTGACTAGCTCAAATATTTAAATAATTTATTTAAATATAGCAGGTTTGAAAATATATTTTCATTTTTGCCAATAAAATAATTGATATATTCCCAATATTGGTTAATATCTATTACCAAGAATTGGCCCAAAGCTGTGCCACATTGGCCCGGGCCCAAGATTGGTCCAATTTTGGGCCGCTGAGCAAATAATATTGGACTGATAACTGTAGCCAATACTGTTTAGATATTGAGTATATATTGGGGCCTATATTGGCCATATTCCATGTTATCGGGTAATTTCCAGATGTTTTGATTAATTCATTTTAGGGACCCATGCTAATTAACGCAAAAACGACGCGATGGATTTTTGATTTTTTTTTTTTTTTTGTGCATCAATGCAAGCGCAACTAAAGTTAGACAAATACAAAAAATATAAACCAAATATATTGCAGCGCTTAAAAAACGCCCGGCCGAAAAATGGGCCCCTATGAGCCCCCCCCCCCTTAGCAGTTAAGTGTATTATTTCATGGCAGCGTTGACAAATATTACTTTTGATTGCTCACGATGGATTTTGAATGTGGTCTAGCTTTTTGCATTGAGTTCCTCAAGACTGGGCCTGCACTTCTGACTGATTTTTTTGAGCTAGATTTGGAGAACGTCTTTTTTGCATTACACAACAACCTACCCTGTGAGCATCCTTGTAATTGGTGCCTGTGTATCTTTCAAGTTTTATAAGTATCAAATACTTTAATATATTAAAACGAGAAAGGGGACTTCCGATGAGATCGATAGTAGCATTGGAATCGTTCTCAACGACCTGTTTTTGGAGTTTGAATATTTTGTCTAAGTATATTCTTTGATGCATTACTCCATACCAAATACCATAGTTGATATACGTAAGTATAAGGTACAATATTTTGAACAGTACAAAAGTTTTAATTTATTCAATATAGTTTTGATATCGGCTAGATAGTTTCATCAATGGTACTTCATGTTAGGTTATCATCAATGACGACCACCAGAATTAAAATTCTGCGAATCCATGGAATTTTCAACGTATAAGACTGATTAACTATTCTCACGCCTCCCTATTCGTAGTTTATTGATCATCTGATTTCTTGTAACCTTGTCGATATTTTCCATATAAATGCTAATTATTTGCTTTAATTCTTTCATATCGTTTTGATGGGTTAGGGAAGTGTAAAATAAGAAACATTTTACAATTAGAGATTTTACAATTGTTACCTACCAAGAACTGTGAGTTACGTCCTAGACCAGTGGTGGAAGTAAATTACTCATAAACACTCATTTTTGGCGAAACACAAAAATGTTTAAAGCCTCAGTCATTGATTCTCACTGCCATCTAAGAATAAAACCATACTTTCAGATAAGGTTGATACACCGAGTCCGAAGGCCTTTTCAAAATCTATAATGAGAAACCGGGATATTTTCATTTTTTCTGTAATGATTTATTATATCGTACTTAATTCGTATGGTTTCTCCAATATAGCGTCCTCAACCGAGGATCAGAAAAAAATCCTTAAAATGCAAAACTAAATCCGTCTGAGCCAGTATTTCCATTTTGTACTATTTCTTAATTAGTCGCCTTTAGGGCAATTCTTGATGCTTATTGGGCCCTCTAAACTGTACTCACCTCCAAGATGATTGCCCCCCCCCCCTCCCCGGGTGGTGGTTGAGACGGGTGCCTTTGTGTATTAAATGAAGGATCTTGTATTTTTGGTTGGTGTTTGAGACATTTTATGTCAATGGAAAGTGTTTCACTTATGAACTTCAGAGCGTTCTTGCATCATGCTCGTATTGCTGTGGCCGTGGGCGTGGTGTTATACTTTTTTAAAATATTTTGGACCTGTTACCAACGTAGAGTGTCCATAGCATAGGCCACATACTTGTAAAAGATCAACCGTATCATCATTTTACAGTGAAACCGAAAAATAATTACGGTGAAATACCGTAAACCAACCATTAAAATGAGCGTTTTCGGTACATACGATAAAAATTCTGATAAACCGTAACTTATAGGCAAACCGTCATCGTTTAAAATGCTTGGCAACTGAAAAATTCGGTCCAACCATAAAATTTCATGTAAATAACCGTAATTATATTACGGTTTCATCGTAAAATACTATATCTGCTTTCACACGGTATTATTTTTCTTTTTCTTTAAAGACCGCGTTTTGACACGGTCAACCTTTCAAATCCTACTTTAAAGGCTCTATCGGAATAGTTGGTAATGGATATAGGTGGTTTACTCTTACTGTGGGCAATAGTCCTCAAACTTTTTGAAGTTAAGAGGGCTTTCTGATTTTAATATTCAAGTTAGACATGTCCTCATTGTTCCTATTCTTTGGACCTCTTCTAATCAAATGCTCTCATTTGCAATCAATTAGAATCATGTATGTCTGCATCAACGTAGCAAAGGTGGTTTCCATGCCAACAAACGGAATCTTAACGTAGATAAAAAACTGCGTTTAAAGATATTTAGTACCCACCATCATATGCTTGAAAAACTCGGCATGTACTGCATTTTTTTACACTTTTCAAAAATCACGGAGTGGGAGTTTACAGATCAACTATTAATTGTTCAACCTTTGTTAACGAATAATACGATTTTTAACCCTTTAACATAAGACCTTTTTGTATCACAATATGTAACAGGCTTCAGACCGCCTTCAATTGAAGATCTTACTGCATAATCATAATCTATGAATGACCGCCTCAAATGTGTTTTTACACCCAGAATGCCTCAGAGCACATTGTACATGTTGTCGGCCCTTGAAAAATAGTCTGATGGGCCAGCACGCGCATTTAAGAAGTTCACATTGCGGCCTCCATCTTCCCAGCCCCTGGATCAGAAAAACAATAGGCAGAAATATGTGACCGCCGTAAACTGCAAGCATCGGAATGCCAAAAGTGCATGTTTGTATTTTTGTGATGAAAACCCTTCAGCAAGTGCCTCATCAGAGGTAGAAATTGGGAGAGGGTTGCTTTGCTACGGTGAAGTAGTTTAATTATCACAGTCCTAAACAATTGTTTCTGATCCGTAGCATTCTTTTCCATGTCTTAGCTTTGTACGTAAGGAAAGGACCAATTGTCGCTGTTCACGATACATGAGATCAAATATACTAGACAGAGTTTTGTTGTATTGTTCAACGAGATCAACAATGCTAACTATATTGTGCAAGTTGGTGTAAAAATCTGATGCACAGGTGCGGTATCTTGGAAAGTATATGGCTATCTGCTGACCCAAGTACAAGAGATATTCAAAAAGCCAGAATACTTACAGTCACTTGCACACTACAAGCAAACAGATCCAAATTCAATCAATACATGTTGATGGTACATGTACATGTAATCATGGCAGACTTGTAGTATGAGTACTGTTCATGAGTACGAGTATGAGTACGAGTATATGCCTGAGTACGAGTATGAGTACGAGTATATGCCTGAGTACGAGTATGAGTACAGCAACATTTTAAATCCCGAGTACAAGTATGAGTACGAGTATATGCCTGAGTACGAGTATGAGTACGAGTATATGCCTGAGTACGAGTATGAGTACGAGTACTTTTCATGAGTACGAGTATGAGTACGAGTATATGCCTGAGTACGAGTATGAGTACGAGTATATGCCTGAGTACGAGTATGAGTACAGCAACATTTTAAATCCCGAGTACAAGTATGAGTACGAGTACTTAAGCCTGGTTACGAGTATAAGTACGAGTATATGCCTGAGTACGAGTATGAGTACGAGTACTTTTCATGAGTACGAGTATGAGTACGAGTTACTGTGCAATATTGCACATTCATAATATTGTTGATGATAAGATGACAATGATGACAACAATGATGATGATGTGCTAGTCCTGCCACCAAGACTTGAGATGACGTATACTTGAACCTGTGTAATTTACTTACCTGAATTTGTTGTTGATTTCTTTAAATAAACTTTTCAGTGTAAGCTGGTTTTGGCAGTTATCCCACCCAAGTATTACAAAGCATTGGATGAATAAACTGTCGAAGGCACAGTCCTCTTACTCACTAAAGCATGCCTATGTGTAGTACATGTAGTATAATTGCACATGTACACATACAGGGTAAAATTGTGTACCTGCACCTGTAGTTTGTACCTTAAACCATATCCATTCCATGATGCACTCTAAGAAAAATATGGCTTAGAACCCTTTTGTCCTCTATATATGGAACCTTCAAGAATGGAACCCTCAAACAAGGTTCTAAAAATTGGAACCCAAAAAGGTTCCTAACAGAACCATAAAGGTGCTATACAGCAGTTAAAGAACTATTTTTGATTCATTGAAGAAGCCGTACACATGGTTCCATATAGCATGATATAGAAGACAAGTTTATAACCTCTTTCGCACTTTTTTCTTAGAGTACCCATACCTATACCCGTACCTGAATATATAACCACATATGTATTGGGAATCATTAAACCTGTGTTATGACCCCCCCCCCCACCCCACCTTTGAAATGCAAAATGCTTTTGACTTTTGATCCAAAACAATTTGAATATGAGCTAATATGCAATATGCTATGGTAGGAACCGTGAATGCAATTTGATTACATACAAGTTCTAAGGTTCACTCAGATTTTGGAAATTGTGTGTTGAAATTGTGGCGGACTCTGGCCAGAATTACTTTGTCCAGACTTTTTCTCTAAAAATTTGAAACATGTAACCCAAAATAGCCAATTGTGTACATACCTTTTTAAGCTACATGCATTGTCTTTTGATGGTAAAACCTAAACCAGGTGTTCCATTTACTATTAACATTTACCTCAAAAAACAAGTGCCGCACATTTCACCACATTGTACGTAGAACATTTGCTAAAGAGAAACCTTCTACATTGCATGAAACATGTAACTGAGTTATAAGGGAAAAAAGAGAAAAAATATCAGAATTAGAATGAATGCATTATACTTATTTTTGGGTGTAAAAAGTGTACATACATAACTTGAAAGAAAGTTCTTTGAGTTTAATAATTATTTTTTCACAAAAAAATGACACATGCATGAATCCTTGATCTCCATTTCATGCAGTTTAAATGTCACTCAATCGTTGCATATTTTGATTTCTTATGAATTTCCCTTTTCTAGCAGAAAATGCATGCCTCATTTTTTGTTGTAGTGTGAGAGTACTTTTCCTGAGTACGAGTATGAGTACGAGTACTTGACCCGAGTATGAGTACGAGTACTTGACCCGAGTATGAGTACGAGTATGAGTATTGGGTCCTGAGTACGAGTACGAGTATGAGTACGAGTATGAGTACGAGTATGAGTACGAGTATGAGTACGAGTATGAGTACGAGTATGAGTACGAGTACCCAGACCTGAGTATGAGTACGAGTATGAGTATACATTGGTACCGTACTTGAGGACGAGTATGAGTATTCGTACTCGAGTACTACAAGTCTGTAATCATGGTATTGAAAACAGAGATCATTTTCTTGTTACATGTAAAACTTTAAATTAGAGGTACACCCGTACTCCATTTACAAACACATTAACTATACAAACTATCATACTTAGAGTCATGATGAGAAAAGGATGGAAGAAATCATTTCACACTTCCTATCTAACCCAGCTTATCATTGACTGCTTATCCGAAATGCATGCGTTTCCTGCCTTTGGTCCATTAACTATCGAACCAATTGCCAGAAATCTGTGTTTTAAGCTTTATTCTGCCAGAATCCGTATGACTAGTGAACTCGTGTAACTTTTCCTTGCTTTATGCCAATCTTTACTCCATTCGTCCATACGTACTACATGCTCAATTATGTGTTTCGATTCGCTAAAACTGTATGCCCCAAGTGGTTGTTACTCGCTAACTTTGTCAAGTTCAATTTACAGTTAATTGGACTTTGCTGTCTCTATTATATAGTTGACCTTAGCTTAATTATACGCCCGTAATAATGACGGTGCTTTCTATATGCACTGGGAGCCATTTCGGAATGTTGCGTAAGAGTCACCTGAATCGAGAGTGCCCTATATTAAAGGTAGGGGGACTATGAGCTCCGGCGGGACATAACAACTTTGATGCTTGAATATTGTGTCACAAAACATGCTAGTACACTGGTGAATTCTGGGCCAGGTGATGTCAACACTTGATTTTCAATGCCCATGAATTGCCACCGTGCGAACTGCCCACGAAACTCTTCTGTTTTACTGCATGTAAACATCCAAATAATTGTTTTCAATTTGTGGAGTGATTTCAGTCAGCCCCCCCCCCCCCCCTGGGCCAACCCTGCTTCTAACGACCACATACTCAGTTATCCCAACCAATTATGGCAATTTATTTTCGCTCATTACTTTCCTTCATTGCGTATAGTAAAATCCCATCATTCTCCGAAAAACTATGAAGCCCGCTCGGTAAGAGAGTGGTACAATTGTTTTATTTCAGCAGGGTATGGTGGTATAGTTGATATTGGTGGGAGAGAGTCTTGATGTTGATTTGAGTGCTAGGGAGAGTGGCAGCAGGATTCTTGAAAGATTACCCCGAAAATATAACAAATTTTGATGAAAATTGATACCAGTACACCATTGGCCTAGATTTGAAAACGAATTTTTGTTTTTAAACAAATATGACAAGTTGAAGTGCCCAAATTTGTGAAAATTTCATAAATTCTAATTCAAAAAGAACAGGAGTTTAGCACTTTATGAAAAAAATTTGGAGGAAAGAAATTTGAAAAAAAAAAACCGGGCAATTCTATATATCATGTTTTGGTAATTCTGTGAGCCATGGCGCTTTCTATACAAGAAAGCCTGAAAAAGTATATTAGGCCTATTCCATTGTTTTGACGTCTCGTAGCCGTCAAAGGTCGAAAATACCTGTCAAAACACAAATAAATGAGCCTTGTGCACAAGTGATCTGAATTTAAAATATAACAGATTTTTAATGATTTGTAATTGTTCAAGCATTTGGTTAGGTCCAACGTACAATAATCGATTTTACAAAGTTCAAAAATTACACTTAACAATTCTAACTTTACTCAGAGGTCCTACTTGTCTCCACTTAAAAGTAGCGTTGCAGTTTAAACGATAATATACAGTTAATGTCCTCACAGCGAAGACTCCAAAATGACAGCATGCAAAGTCACGCTGATAAATCCTCGGGTAATATTCCATTGGAATCTTCTCAGTCCGGAAGTTAAACTTTTGTCCAGCAGTTCTAGAGGACGGGGCTTTACATCGACGACGCTAATGTTCCACAATATTAAAATCCAGGTAATATACCACATCAGTCTGTCGCTATGTTCATCATATGACCACAAACTTGAATCACCTTTTGATTCCGAAACTGGAAGCTCTTTGGCTTAAAAGACGACAGCAGACAATGTAAGATATCATAGCTCCGGCGGCATCAAAATATTAAATTCCTGGCCTAGAGTAGAAACTCACAAATCTACCATTATTGTAGAGATAAAAACTAGCTATTAATTATACTGTATAGCTCCGAGCTCTAGTTAGCTCCTGATTTCAACTGCGGCGGCGGCCCCGCGACTTAACTCAAAATCTCAAATAATTATATACTGACTTCACAAAGTTCCCAGTCTAAAAAAAATAGACATTACAACAGCATCATGCCACATAATAAACATAAACCTGAATGAATCACTTTCAATATATAACTCTATGGGGGAATTACCCTACCCTCAACATGTTTTGATGTTAAAGCATAAACAAGGTTGGACTCAGTTTCTAAGTTTTAGCATCTTGGGG
>JAMKCH010041039.1:0-13433 GCA_023653785.1 Ophioderma brevispina | reverse complement strand
CAGGGGAGGGCGGCCAAGAAATCCCAATATCAGACGTCGCCATTGGTTTAACACGTAAAAGCGAAATCTTGACGAAAAATTCTGAATTTTTTATATGTTGTTAAGGAATATTTTCTTATTCCAAAACCGTTGGAGTTGAAGAATCAACTCCACTGGAAGGGTTATTTCTGATTTTTTTTTGCATGAATAATGAACGAGGATGAGGTCGTATGTGGGTCATGGGAACACCCATGACCGACCCACATCAAAGCACCCAAATTAGTTTGTGGTTTGCACTCTTTATTGCTGTAATTTCATTTGACATTTTTGGTGAGTTGCTATAATGAATGAGGCTTGGCCGCCACCGCCCGGGGAAGGGGGTAATTTAACAGGGGTAAAATTTGTAAATGTTTCATGTGGATTTGAAATATGTATAGAAGTGTTTATCTTGTCCTAAGGTTTAAAAAAAGGTATAGTTTGCTATACCTGCAACCTTTTGTGTTTACACTACAGACCAAAATTTGTTCAAGGTCATCATGGGATTAAATATTTACAACGATCCGATTTGTTTCAAATTGGTTTCAAATTGTTCGTATGGGAATGTTAAAACAGAAAATAAACATTTACCTCATGTCAATCATTGCTAAGGTATCTAACAGAGACTAAAATGATTAACCCCCATAGACCCTGTGGACCTTCTCCATTATTTCCCCCTTATTTATACCACAAATATCCAACAAAGTGTGTAACCTATATTTGACAACCTATATCAAACAGAATGAAGAATTTGAGCCCATTTTGAAAAGAATCTGTGCATTCTAAATTGTTTACCCCATGATGACCTTGAACCATTTTAGACTTGATATGTTAAAAGTAAATGTCCTAGATATAGCAAACTATACCTTTTTTTATTCCATAGGACCAGATGAACATGACTATACACCTTTTAACCCATTATGAAGCATTTACAAATTTTACCCCTGTTAATTTACCCCCTACCCTATCTCAAAATGCTCAAGGATGCCAAAGTGGCATCATCCAGATTTAGATTCAGTAGGTCAATCTTGCCTAGAAACCATCAAAATATTTTGTGTGGACTCTTGCGCAAGGTCACATGCAAGGTTCTTTGGGCCGAGCACCAGACTACAATGAAACATTTATTTATGTTACTGGAAAGCTTATAATTTGCCGTTAAGAAAATGCTGGGGCACAGTGTTGCCCGGTGTATCATTAGGCCAGAAATAACGTTATTAACCTAGAAAACACGCCCAAATCACCAAAATCGGGTCATTTCGTATTGAAAGGAGAAGGTTTTGACCATGTTTGAAGTTATTTTCCGACTAAATGACATTATATATTAATCTAAGTTTTTGATATTTAGTTGGAGTAATAGGTAGGTATCCTGAAAATGGTGGGGCACATATGTCCTTCATCATTATCAAGCATAAGAAAGAAAATCAATGAAAAAATGCCAGGCAAACGTTTCCATATGTGAATGGTATTCCTGAAACTACAACTGGTGTTAATGTTCTTGTTAGTCACTTTATTGATATCCCGGATTGATATATGTACCTCTGTTCTTGATGCACATGCTCCTTATGTTACTAGATCTGTTAGCGTTCGCACACAGCTACCTTGGTTTACTGAGGATATCAGGGAGGCTACACTGTTAAAAATAAACCTGTAAAAAAACAGGCATTTGACTGGCAGCTGGGACTCACAACGTACAGAACGTAAACTAACTGGAGCAAGTAACATACGAAACCATTGCCGGGAACGTGTAAAATCTCAGCTTCACGTTTGTAGTTTTTGACTTGTTTAAAACAATATTAAGATGAAAAACGTTATATGACCACATTTTCATTTGTAAGTAAGGCTATGGCATCATACAACGTTTGTATTTCGTACCACGTGGGTGTCAAACCTTATACTTCAGGCACAAAATTTTGAGAAAAAAGGCATAAACAAAGGGAAAGAGGAAAACGTGAATGAAAGAAATAAAATTTAACCAGTTTATACACGTTGTGTGTATATGGAATGTACAGATTCAAATGTCAACAATTACTTAATCATTCATGAGTCAACTTAATACATGTGTTTACATAGATTCGAAACCAGGGGGCTTAAGATTAAAGTTCCTAACCTTATCCACTAACTACATGACTTTAATGATTAGCAGATGTAAAATTAAATATGTATGTGTGTAGACTTTGCAAATTTAAACTAAATATATAAAAACGGAAGGAATTAAGGAATTATGTTCTACCAGAGTTTGTAAACTATTTTAAAAATGCATAGGGAAAATAAGATTTTGAATTTTTTAATGGACGTTTACTTACACGTATTTAACACATTTTATTGGTATATTTTTTTTTTATAAAAAACGATTTTATAGTTCATATTCTTAATTATACGAAGTTACAATAAGAACGTAATATTACGGAAAATATAATAATAACGGTCAGCGTATAAATATACCTTTTCAAAATGTGCTAGTATGATTTCTCGCCACTGGTTATTTACAATTTTTCTGCTTCCAATTGTATTTTTATGTCAGGTATAGTAAAAGGTGAAGATTATTGAATACTTGGGGTTTACCGTAATTTAAAAGGTAAAGTCTGGTAAAATAGAACCTTTTTAACAGTGCAGGAGAGTGCGTAGGCGGTTTGAGCGGAAAGTGGAGAGAAAATCCCAAATCAGATCACGATCGTCTCCTATCAATCAGCTGCGCCTCGTTAACAGAATGATCACTCAAGCCAAAACTGATTTCCTCCTCAGTGCTAAGTGGCTGGGGGGGGGGGACGATAAAGATCTCTATAGACCAGTTACAACAGCAATGTTTGTGTAAGGAATATTACACTAGTTACTCTCCGTTCGTGTCTGAGAAATTGCTGAGGGGCGTAGCCCCGAAGCCATTCTCAGCCACATGGAGCGTACGAGTGTAATACCCGAACTTAACACACATCTGGTCGTCCACCTATTTGCGTTTTCGCTCTCAGTTTTTTGGCACGAATGGAGTGTTTTTGAGTTATTTCTCATATCACAGATATTCACATTATACCGATTAAGCCGGATATGTTTCAAATTGTTTGTAGGAATGTGTGATTAAGGAGTCTTTAAAACGCAATACTTGACAAAACATTCTGTGATTGGTATAATGATAAGATTAGTTCAATAATTGATCGCTTTTTGAAGTCCCCGCATCAGCATTTCTTACTGCAGATTCAATTGGTTATAGGTCGTAGTTGCTGTTTTTGTCACAGGTTCTTGCTACAGAGTGGAATGTACATTTTATTTGAGTACTCGTCATTGACTTCAATACCCTGTTTGCTAGAGTAGAGACTGCTATGATGGAAATTAACGGCTAAATGTTTTAAACGAAGAAGACAAAGTGGATATGAACCCAGTATCTTGGAATTACAAGCTAATGCAACGGCAACTTGAGGATGCCTTGTAATATATTTATTGTGATATCATGATTTCGTCGTTCGTTCGTTGTTCAAAATGAAATAAACCTGAATGTGCATGGATATGAAACCAAAATCTAATCTAGGGAGTTATGGATTTACCGAAGGAGGAGGATCTGTAAATACTGTATCCATAACCCAGATATCCAGTAACTGCCGATGGCAGAATCATAGTTTTCGGGAATATAACGAGTCCTAATGGCTCTGATGGGGACAATATTTCAATTCATTCAATCCGGTAATTGTGTATTTTTCTCCCTGGATATGCCAAGGTTTAATAGGAACTGGTATAGTTTGAATGTGCTTGTCCGTTATTTTTTTTCTATAAGGAAGGCCAAAAAACTAGTCGGCTTACGCTCGCATACAGTTTTCAAATCGCATTTTTAACCACATTCGTTTTTTAAGGAAGTTTTTTTTTTCAATTATCTTAATCGTGCCGACTAAAAATGTCGTCCGGGAATAGTTTCATACGATACCCCCTTATAAAATTTTACAGGACCCACTTTTTTTTTTTTATTTATGACATACCCTTCACCACCGAACACTCTACCCTAAAACCAAAATTTAAAACAAAAATGGTTATAAGTCCACATGAACAACCTGTGTAGCGCATAGCTTATTGACTTAAAAGGTGCAACGAGACTTTTGAGGGGGCCCCCAAATATTGCGTCTACTAGTAATTTCATATAGTTAGATACTCAATAATATCTTACCCTTTATTTCGCCTACAGAAAGCCTTAAAAGAGAGAAAAAGAGGATTTGATTTGATTATATTTCATGTAAAACATAGGCTGAATTTCTATTTGCACCTATACGAAATATAATTCACAATTTTTGTACGCAAAGAACATTTCTCAGCTTAAGCCTTTTAGATGGGGATTTTTTGATGTAAAGCCTTACATCAGGGCAAAATCAGTACTGGTCGATTTTTAAGGAACGCCTATGTGCAATCTCCCTCGTTTGCACCTTTAATGGGCTCTATAGAAAAGCATGCGTTGGATTTTTTCTGTCGTTCACCCGAAGAAAAATGCAAAAGCATACTAAAATTATCCACCCACCCATCTTAATTACATAAGACGGTGTATCAGCTTAATTATTTCACTTCATGTGGGATTGAATCTTTTTACAGGCATTAAAATACTGCCAAAACTCAGGTTCGAAAAAATTGGGCGCGCTCCTAGAAATTGTCCTCTTTTTAAAATCCCTTTAAAAAAAAAAAAATGAAATAATTTTAAAACGTCGCGTATTTTCCTATGAAACAAACTGAATTCATGCATAACTTTACACAATGTCACAGTAGAAAAATACTATGATTATGATTTAAGCTTATCAAATAAACAGGGAAACCCAAATAAATACTATCAAGAAACTCACAAAGATCCAAAGAACCAGCAAGTTTTTCTGTTAGATTTTGACAAATTAAAAAACAATTACTGAACAAAAATATTTTATGCCTAAGTACATACACGATAAATCAAAAGTTTGAAGGAATAAATGAATACAGTAGATCACCTCATGAAATTAAGATCAAACAAGTCCTACAAACTAATTACAACAAAACACTTTCTAACCTCAACTGAAAAAAAACCCATCTCATCAACCAGTACAATTTTTTATTTCTCCCCAGTCCTCCTTCTCTTCACCTTTCCTTCATCCTTTTTCTATCTCTCTTCCTTACCTTTTCCCACCTTCTTGGTACCTCTTCCTCTTCTATCTCTGCTTCCTCATTATGAAATATTATTACATACCTCAGCAAGACAATGTTGATAATCTCTTCTTCTCCAAATTCGGCGTATCCCGTTTATCCGTTAGTTGTTTTTTTAGCTTAGATTTTGTTTATGTTTTGTTTGTTTGTCTTGTTTTTTGTTCTTTACCTATGTAAATCACCCCTTACTTGTATAATTATTGTATATTAAGTATATATTTACTTGGTATGTACTACGGGGCCAGTATACCATAAGCCCTATCGGGTTGTCCATTACTGGTCCTAGCATTCATATCATATCATATACCCTCACCAGTTTTACTTAGTACTTCTACAATTGATACTTTTATGTATTATTATATATTAATACTGTAATTTTACATTTCTGTGAAGTTCGATATGTGTATGCTGAATAAATGGAATGGACTGGACTGAAAGTAGGAAAAAGTACATTCTTGTGAGATTCATAATTACACTAGAAACAAGTAACCACAACACACAAACTAAAAAGGAACGAACCAACAATTAACTCGTTTGTATGGTATAAACAATCGTTATTTTTCAGTGACCTTTTTATCACAAACGCAAATCTATTATTTCTAAATTGTGCTCATTTGTAATACCTCTGCCTTTGTATTGGTTTTTCCCTGCATTTTTTTGGCGCATGGATCGAGTGTCCAATAATACGCCATTCGTAAAACTCGGCGGCGAAGCGAGTCGCTGTTCTGAGTTACGAATGGCGTTTTATTGTTACTTTCGCTCCATTCGTGCAAAAGATGGAGCGAAAAAAACATAGGGTGGACGTCACGAATTTTGTGTTAAAAAACATGTTAGGGCCTGGTTATCTTGAAATAGGTCAGGCTGACTTTACCACTTAGTGTGGTCCCTGGGGGGGTTTTGACACTGGAAAAAATTGTTATTGAGCTGATTTTTTGCAACCAAATACAGATGCCAATCATACAACACATATCACTAAACCCCCTTGGGGAAAAACTTTTATCCAAGATGGCCGCCAAATGGCCGCCATCACATATAATTAGCTATATTCTCATCTTTTAAAGATTATTTGTTGATGATTGTAGTGTTTTTGAATATGTTTGGGGTCAAATAATTCAATTATGTACAATTAAATCACTGATGACTTCCTTCGCACCAAAATCCAAAATGGCCGCCATTTTATATAATTAGCCTATTCAAAGCTTCTGAAGTACATAGGATGACGGTTTTAATGTTTTTTTTAATATGTTTTGAGGTTCAAAGAATTCAGTTTTTGTTAAAATCTAAAACATTGACGTTTTCCTTAACTCAGAAATCCAAAATGGTCACCAAAATGGCTGCCAAATTGCTGCCATTACATATAATTATCTATATCTCATCTACTGAAATAGATATGAACATGATTTTGGTGTTTTTGAATAGGTTTTTAGGGTCACAGAATTCAATTTTATAAAAATTAAGTCATCCCATTTATGTTTTAGTTCATTCTAGAGTCCGAAATGGCTGCACTTTTCAGCTGCTATCTCAGTTACTGAAGTAGAAGAATGTGCTCGAGCTGTGGGCAATCTTCCTGGCACTGAAGCACTGGGTCGCTCTGACCAGAGGAAAGGTGATCCTGGTCCGATGCGACAACATGACAATAGTGACCTACCTCAACAAGGGGGGGGGGGGCAAGGAGCCCCAGTCTCTGCAAGAAGATAGTCAGGCTCTTAGAGTGGTGCAGGCAACGGGACATTGCTTTACTAGCGTGCCATGTGCCGGGATGGAGAAAGTCCTAACGGACGCCTCTACGGAAGGGCACCGCAATGTCAGGCGCCATCGAAGTAAGGGGGTCGTCAGTGGTATGGCACCGCGGCATTGCCGGTCAGATTCCAGAGGCTACAACCGTGTCCCACGTAGACATATCGACTCTCCGCCGTTGGAACACAGTCGTCCGGCATTAATACTCATGGGAGTCACACGATCCCACAGCGTGGGTCGGATTGCAAGGGTTTGCGCATATTGGCGGGGATTATTGATTATTGCCTACGCAATCCCCCCCCCCCCCCCCCCCCCCCCAGTGCGATGATACCCAGAGTCCTCGAGAAGGTAGCACGGTCCGACAATGCCCGGGTTTATGGTGGTGGCCCAGTGGCGGCTCAGCTGGGGTTTCCACGGCTTCTGAGTGATAGTGGGGACCGGGGACCCCTCTTGCTCCCTTTAGCGTGGGGATATGATAAGCGGCCTCAAGCCGACACCGCCCCCGCTCCTGGAGCCTTACATCCTACGCTATCACCTGACTGTAAGGTTGCCTTTTCCGCCAAACATACACTCAGGCGAACTTCTAACAGGTGTAGCGCTTCGCTGCTCAGGCAAAGGAGTGAAGTCAAGAGGAACTTACGGTTATCGACTTCCGCCAATTCTAAGATGGTGCGCCAATCGGAGATAGATCCGCGTTGGCTGTAGGGCAGATCGGGGGATTTTCCTAACAGAAATTCCATAGGGTTTGGGCGCGTCCAAACAGTCGGGTGCTACCGCACCACGATGGGGGCGCTCCATCGGGTCTTCAGATACGCGCACCTTCGTCTTAACAGCCCGATCTCACGAATCTGCGGAAGGGCGGTTTTCGGTTCGTACGCCGGTTCGTTCACTCGTCCGGAGTAGGACTTATGCAGTGCTTCAGGTCTTAGCATCTAAGGAATCGAGATACGGGAGAGGGCCAGTCTCCTAGTGAAGACGGCCCTTCTTGTGGCAGTCGCCTCCGGGCGACGTGGTTCCGAAAATTAATGCCTTGTCCATTGACGAGGCTAACGTGCGGTGGTTGAAGAACGGCGTGTCCATCCTCCCACGAGCAGGTTTTTTCTCGCTAAGACTCAGACCCTCTCTTTCACCCCCACGCCAGTGGTCTCCCGGACGGCCGTGCTGCCGGGAAGGTGAGAAACCCGTGTGCACGGTCAGGGCACTAAAATGGGACTTTCAAGCCTACCGAAGGGCTCCGGAAGCCCCCCCCCCAAAACAGCTTTTCATCTCACGGCCCCTCCATATGGTCCAGCAGCGCGGACCCAGTTAGCGCTGGGTTATCCCGATCGGTTGGTCGGCTCTCGGGGTAGGTCCCATGATGTACGTGCTCGCACCTCCTCCTGGGCATTTTAAAAGGCTCCTCGATCCAGGATATCATGGACACTATAGGATGGAGCTCCGCAACCACTTTCAGAGAGCTTTATCTCGAGCTGTTTCTGGTGCGGAGAGGGGATGATGCTACTGCAGCACTGCGGGCCGGTAGAAGTGAGCGCTGGGGCCTACCTCCCCTTACCTTCTTCCACACCTGGGATACTGTGCAAACGTAGGTAGCGGCGGGTGTATCGAGAGCGCAGTGCATTTCCCTCTAGAAGTGATGAGGAGGGATACCAATAGCGATCAGATTTGATACCTCCCTCCGAGACTTACGACCTCCCACAATGTTTTTGTCATCCACCCACAAGGTCTCGGTAAGTTGTGTTCCACACAATTTAGAGAAACAATTTAGAGATGGACGATCACGGCGCATGGGCGGGGAATTGCCCGAAAAATAGTATCCCACTGGTAGTTCTCAGGCGGTTGACATGGATGGGAATTGGAAGAAGAGGTATGTAGGCAACCAGCGCTGGCGTTATATCCTCGTCTCGCACCTAGAGACTCACCTAGAGCTCGATTGCGCTCACTTCTACGGCACACAGTGATTGCAGTAGAACATCCCTCTTATAAAACTATTATTTATTTAATCTGATTTACTTATCAATATTTATATTAGTAAGTATTTCTTGTCATTTTTAATTATGCTGATATATATAATCATTAGATACAATTTATTGTTGGGTTTCTTGATCCCTTCTTTTTCTGTTTCTGAAGTGTAGATAAAGCAACATTTATTAATGGCGGCCATGTTGAATTTCAACATAAAGGAAAACATGGATAGTTTAGATTTGTACATCAATGAATCATCTGACCCAAAACACATTAATCTCAAACATAGCTACTGAGATAGCCAAAGGGAAATTTATAAGACTATTATATGCAAAGGTCGTATTGGCGGCATCTTGGATAAAAAAAATTTCCCCAAAGGGATCATGGGGATTTTGGATTATGTTGTGTATATGATTGTATTTTGCCATCGTCAGGTGAAAAATTCAGGCGCAATACAATTTTTTCCAACCGTTTTTTTTAGTATGTGTATTTATCTTCAGGGACTAGGAACTGGGTAATTGTATTTGTTTAGAGAGTTTTAATAGGGCCATACTGATCGCAGGAAGAGGAATGGATTCGAAGGCAACAAAAGAAGGACATAGATTGTTAATCGTCTATCCACGGTCAACCCCTTGCTCAATCGAAACAAGAAAGAAAAGTGTTGCCTGTTTTTGATCCGGCTCATGACATGAGTAACAGTTTGCAAGATTTTTCAAAAACAAAACTGACCAAAATTCGTAGTGTTTCGCTGAAGGTTGGATGCTGGCACAGAACATCAAAGCTGAGGAAGGAGGAGACTATCCACCCTTTATCCCAGTTCAAAACCACCAGCATTGAGGAAGTTGAAAGGGTTATGAGTAGGCTTCCTTAAATAAGAACCTGTGCTTTAGACCCTTGCCTACGTGGCTTTTAAGGGAGAGATTGGTCTTGTTCACCCTTAAATCACTCGGATTGCCAATGCGCATCTATGCAGTTGGTGTTTTCCCGGATGCCTATAAGGATGCAATTGTTGGCCCCGTGCTGAAAAAGCCATCTCTGGATTCTAATAATTTAATAGAAATTATAGACGGGTTCGAACCTCCATTTTCTTGCAAAGTGTTGAGAGTCTTGTGCCAGCGATTACGAGACCACATTGACTTTGCCGATAATAGCTTAGATGACCTGTTTCAGTCCGCATACCGTAAAAGGTATAGCACTGAAACGGCTCTCTTAAAGGTAAAGAGTGACCTTCTCCAACAACTTGTGGAAACCGTGTGTTCTTTTAGTTATGTTGGAACTTCTTAACGGCAGAGTTTGACACGATTGTTGTCACGCTTCTTAACCGTCTTCAGAACTCCTGGGAATAACAGATGCTCCTTTTGACTGGTGTAGAACGTATCTGTGCCAAGACGCAGCCGTTTTCCATCGAGGTGCATATTTTTTTTTTTCTCATGACATTCCTTGATGTGGGGTTGCCTACAAGGGTCATTAATGGACCACTTGGTTTTTATCAAAAATACAGCATCCACTCGGCAAGATCATCGCCAGATATGAGTTATCTGTCCATTTTTATGCGGACGATTCTCAGTGTAGTCTATTTTGATCCAACTGCCAAGCGATCACGTCAATGCCTTTCAAAACGCTACAAGATTGTATACATATATCAATACATGGATGACAGTAGTAACCAAGACTCAAGTGGAATAGGGACAAACAGAATTCTTAATAATTGGTTTTCTCACCAATATTAGAACAATACCGCCTCTCCATTACAGGTTGGGTCAACAATGTCAAACCAGTTACAAATGGTACGCAATCTTTGGATATTTTTTGTAGAAAATGTCGATGGAGATAAACATGTGCAGAATTTGTCGCAAACTCAACTATATATCAGATTCACAATATTTCTCGCATTCGTAGATACCTGAACTCAGATTCCTGTCATCACCATTGTCCGCTCCCTTGTAATATCTCGCATGGATACTACGGAAAATTCAATGCTAACTGGACTAAATGAAAACTGATATCAAATAAACTCCAAGCAGAATACAAAACATAAGCCGACGCGTCAAGTTTCGGTCTCAAAGGCGTGAACACATCTCTCCATATCTCCCAGATTTCACTGGCTTCCTGTCAGACAAAGAATAAATTTCAAACTCTCGTTTTAATACCAATGTGTAAAACCATGTGTGCTACCATTTTATTTATGCAATGTCATCTATTTCTTTTAATCCACTGTACCGTTTCTCGAACTCTCGCTCTGCAAAAGAAAAAAACCAGACCTATTACGTTCGAACACATTATAAAAGAACAATTGGTGACCGCTTTCGATGTTGTGGACCACACGGGATGGAACACACTTCCCGTTTCTATCCGGGAAGCACCAAAACATCATCAGTTTCAAGAAGTGCTTAAGTCACAACTGTATCCAAATTATTAAGTTTGGCTTGCTTGGTTGTTCTTGTTTTTGTGTTTGTTACTTATCTTGCTCATTTGTTTGTATGGCGCCTAGATCTCCTTTGGTATATGAGCCCTTATCAATCCCCCTGTATGTATGTATGCAAAAATTGATGTAGAAAGAAACATTTTACGCCTTTGCAGCAAAATTAGGGTAATTCAGTTATAACAGAAATTCTTACCTCACGATTTAAATAATTTGATTGACTTGGTATTTGTTCTAGCCAGTACTTGCACGGGTATTTCACAACGTGATCTTTATTGGTCAGACGTCATTGAAGTCGGAAAATTATGGGAATAAGGTGTTGAGAATGTAGCCTCTTAATTTTTGTAACGAGAATTTCTATGCAAATTATGAAGATTTCACAGTATGTTTTCATGCACTTAAGCATGTTAAGGATAGTTATGAAAATATAATATTATACCAAAGTTTAAGAATAAAATAAGATCTGGATATATATGTTTTGAAAAAATTTTTAGTTGCGATTCACATATTTCCTCCCCTTCACAGAAATTAAAATAATATTATAATTATCGGGAAATACAGGGTGAGTAAAAAAAAGATTTACACTTTTACACAGACGGTCTGGTGGTGGATTGAGGAGCGAGGGAAGGCTACTATACAAACTACTATGACGACTTCGGTCGGACTCCCTTTGATGGCTCTACTTGTTTATGGATCGAAAATCCCTTGATGGATATTACACCACAAAAGCTGCTTTTAACAGTTGAGAGGATAAAATAACAAAGAAGCTATGTTGCGCTGGACATTGCTTCAGAATGCAAAAAACTTGTATCCGAACTACCTCTTGTGGGGACCCTCGACATGGTCATAAAAGACCTTGACGTCTGTAACTGTTTGACCCCCTGGCCTGTTCTGATACATTTGGGTTTTGGCCCTCGGACTGAAAGTATTGGTAGCATCTGAATTTCGAATTAGCTTGACCATCTATCGTCGCCCGCTAAAACATAAATTTACAGTTTCATAAAGTTTGAGCATTTCATTCAAGTAATACTTACAATACCATAAAATCACATTATATTTAACACAGCAGCTGCATTTCTTATTTATGTTCAATAAATTCAATTTCCTGTGGACGTCATTTTTAAACTTCATTTCTATTACAACTAAGTCTACATGTCTTTTAAAACATAATTTAAAGTAGTTAAAAAATGCTTTTTAAATTATGCAAAAAAATACATGTATCAAATGCGTTTTAATTAGCACCGATTTTCTTCCATTTTATCCCAGCACCGATTATTGGACACTCTAAAGAGTATTGAAATAGACTCCGCTAAACTCTACCTCCAAAGTCACCAGCTGTTTGACCCCATGCAAATGTCTCTTTTATTTTTAGAAGAATTTTAAGCAATGGCGACAATGTTTTTGACAACTGATATAAGTAGGGAGATGCAAGAGCTATTACCTCTGGTAACAATCCGAAAAAAATATTGCGGAAATCGTGCCATATATGCCTACAAATGTCAGATTTGTATGTTATACGGCGCCCCCTCCCCCCCCCCCAAAAAAGAAAGAAACAGCAAATGGCTCATACTATTCTACTGTCATCACACGAACTCCGTGTCAATATCGGGACAAGTTATATTTGCTTCGCGTACAAGACGAACGACCCTTTTTGCTAATGTTCAAATTTTTGCTGTTGACATCTCTATACCTTGGCTTCTGCATCCTGGATTCCTCCTCTCCTCGTTTGGCCAGCGCACCAAGCTTACTTAGCCTTGTTAATTACTACTAATTATTTTTTAATACGTCATAAAGTTTCCATAACACCTAACGGCTAAGGTGATGGGAAACACCTTCTATTTAACATGCACAGAACTTAACTTTGGAGAAAAAATTGCCAACCAAACCGTGCATCCAGCCATTATTTCACAACCAGATCATATAGATTTTATCTCCCATTATTTAAAACGATTTGCACTTGCAATAACATTAATTTTAACGTGAATAGATGTCTTGATTTGGCTCCGTTTTAGGATTTTATATTATATCCTTGCAAACCTTTTTTTTTATTGCTCAAAGCCTATGAAATGCCACGGTATCATTATTATCTAAGGTCCATAATTAATTAATTATTACCATAACGTGGTTGCATATACATACTTTTATAGCATAATTTATTGTG
>JAMKCH010041038.1:0-20216 GCA_023653785.1 Ophioderma brevispina | reverse complement strand
AAGATACAGACCAAAATATGCCGTTTTAATGGTTAACCATCAACATTAGCACAGTAGTGAATAGGGCATTGTAATGTACATTATTATGCATACGTGGTTCAATACCGCAGTGCGTTTAGCGCGTACTGCCCAACACTGCACAATACGCAAAAATATCGGGCAACTCGTCAAGCAAATACTCTGTGTAATTAGTTTTGAAGCCGTTCTAAAAATATTTTCTTCAGGTCAGCTTCTTTTTGCATAATAATAATAATATTGGATGACTTTTTCGGTTGATAACAGAAAATATCGCCCTCGCCAAGAAAATATCAGGCTCGTCTTCGACTCGCCCGATATTTGATCTAGGCTCGGGCGATATTTTCTGTTGCCAACCTCAGCCATCCAATATTATATAATTATCGGTTTCAAAACCGCAAATTACTAGGTGGTAAGTATAAGCGAGTGCCAAGCTCTCAAATCAGATAGAAAACACAGTACACATAAATCGGAACAAACACCTTTAAAGACCACAATGCAGAAACGAGAAGAAAATTGTTAATTTAGTCACTCCGTCTTTCTCTTCCTGTCAAAGGTAATATCGTCATGAAACTTGCCACGGGCAGTAACGCGATTTCATTCCTCGTCGGTCACTTAGATACGGATCCAATATACATATCTAGGCTAGAAAGCAACATGACTATTAGTTGGGATATAATTGAATCATTGTACTGAATCATTTTGATGTTAGACTGGTATTTGAAAATGAAAATTGTAACATAGAACTCACAGGGAGGCTTAATATTGTGAGAACATCCTTTGTCACACACAAAGTGAAAAAAATACATAAACTATGTAAAATAGAACTCTATCATAATCAAGTAAAATTTTACTTTACTTTAGGTAATATTTACTTAATGTAGGCATAAATTTACTTGATTATTATAGAGTTCTACTTTACATAGCTTGTGCATTTTTTTACATATTCATTTTTCTCTGTGCAGGTCTTAACTATTCTTGACATTGTGTATTTCATTAGAGGTTGGGTATTTTGCTTGTGGTTTGGAAAATCTAAATTAACTTATTATCAGCCCGTTAAACTTGTGAACGCCAAACCGAAAAAAATGCAACCTTTTCACCAAGGATAACGTAGTTTTTAAAGCTGGTGACATCTGGGGACTCCAGAGGAAAGATGAAAGAGTGTTTCGCTGAGCTCGCAGTGTCCTCTCAATCGTGCAATTGCCCTGGACATCAATGGTGTCTTCGAGAAGGTTTGGCTTGATACCTTGCTCAAAGTTAAAAAGTAATGGGTCCCTGGTAAGCTACTGACTTGAATGCAGCCAACCTTTCAAACAGTGCAAATGAGTTCTATCTGCGCAGTTTTCACCTACTTTATCCATAATCCACTGTGTATATCAGTTTCACCAGGTACAATGGCCAGGCTGTTGGCCAGAAATTTGACAGCTTCGTATTTGGTACTTCAATCGTACTTTCACTGCAGGGTTCCAACCTCTGCTTCAAGTTTAGAGTAATTACTTTGCTTTCAGTGAATCTAATCCAGAATTTTACTTCTGCGTATAATTGTTTGTTGGGACGTTATGTAAAAATTCAATAACAAGTCACAAAAGAAGGGACGGTAACTTGAGTCTAGGAAAGTTGAGACTGATACTAGTAAGTGAGAAAAAACAGAGGCCAAAGTAAGAAAAAAAGCTTTATTGTTTTTTTTTTGTACTTATATAAATAGGCATACTGTATTTTGCGAAACGAAACGAAACGAAACAGAACTCCCATTGGATTACACGCTTTATTCCGTTATACACGTTATGCATGCATGACGGAATAAAGCGTGTAATCCAATGGGAGTTCTGCATCTGTTTCGTTTCGTTTCGCAAAATACAGTAAGTATTCCATGTCAAAGTTCGAGATGTGCACCACAGCATGGCAGTGATTTTTTTGTCTCTTTAAGCGTCGGGTGGTAAACATTGATGAGATATGAAAATCCTTCAAATTTAAGCGTTTGTAGTCACTTCGTTTTCCCCGCTAGAGCCATCAGTATTTTAGAGGGGGTCCACCATCACAAAGGTGTCACCCGATGCAAAAAAGACAATATTGGGAGGGTCACAGATTGCAATGGTGGAACCACGCACAACTTTGAACACTTTCTAGGGGTAATATGTGATGCAGATTTAAACCTTTTAGCGCTATGGGGTTAAATATGCATTTTTTTTCCTTCGGGGCCAAGTTTGGGGGGGGGGGGGTTCACATACCTCAAAGAGTAAGAGTTTATTATCATCCATCTTTTAGTCAATCAGAATCAATAGTACAACTTCCACCAATACAATTTTGAAGCACATTAGAAAAGTAGTATAATTGAGGTAAGCCATTTAAATGGTAATTGATTAAATCATTTACACATTTTGAACCCCCCCTGAAAAAGTAATGTGTACATTCAACGCCACCCATCTGACCAGAATATTTGAAGATTGTCATACAGAAAATATTTGATTCTGAAAGAACTTTAGTCTTGGGCACGAGATGAGATTTGACTATGGGTACCATATATAGAGGGGCAAAACGAGAGTAAGACCAACTTGTTAAGGC
Organism: Ophioderma brevispina; assembly: GCA_023653785.1. Classification (NCBI taxonomy): domain Eukaryota; kingdom Metazoa; phylum Echinodermata; class Ophiuroidea; order Amphilepidida; family Ophiodermatidae; genus Ophioderma; species Ophioderma brevispina. Next base: position 17,639 of record JAMKCH010041038.1, on the reverse strand, counting down.
ACTTCAACTTAAATAATTTCTAGTGAATGATAAGACTTCAAAGTAGTAGTAGCTTAAGCCTTGCTAATTTGCATATTATACAAAATTGGCCCGCCATTCAGGTTGCTCCATAAAATGGTTTCAGCCATACCTTGTCTTGTAGAAGGATTATTTTGGTAAAAAATTAACATGAGATGTTTGATAAATGGACAAACAACCAGAAGTCAAATACACCACCATTCTTAATAAACCTAATTAAATCCAAATCCAAAATGGCCGCCTTTTCATAAAATTTTGAGAATAAGTGGACTTCAACATTCAGGGTTATCATATGGATAAACTTTACACTACTCTAAAGTTTCTAATTACACTATTGCTCAAATATAACTATATACAGTTGTATGTATGCAGACTGTAAGGGGAAAACTTAAGCAAGTAAATTTGAATAAACAAAAGGGCCACCATGAAATTGCGCCATAATTAGTTTCGGCTATATCCAGGACTCGAAGAAATATTTAGGTTCAAAACTGAGGGTTTGATTAAAAACAATCAAAATTAATTCAGGTTCATCTATTTAATAACCTTATTTGCCTATATTCCTAAAATCGACCAATTGTTACCAACTTAATCTATTGCACTTGCAATTTATATGTCTAATCCCTAAAGAACTTTAAAACCACACGGACAAAAAAATCAGAGTGGACCCTTTCCTTGGGTTTATGGAAATTGCTACTAGCAGATATGACAACAAAGAATAATACTACCTCATTTATATAGTTTTAAACCAATTATTTTTATACAGGATATTGATGATCCAATTCTTGCACTAAATTATAGTGTGTTTCAGTAGTATTCAATATGTATGCACCATTTGGCCCATGACTTACAAGTTTGCTAGCTTGTATATCATCTGTTATCTAGTTACACAATACATAGCATACTCGATTTATTATACAAACTATGACCAACTCACAAAGTTCTCATTACCAGTATTTGCCACTACTAGGGCCTCTGACGAATTACGCTAACATATAGCTGTTTGGTAGCTTGCAAACAGGAGGTTCTTGTTCAGCTAGGAGCGAAGAAGAGTGATGAAGTAGGCTCAGAATGGACTACCACAATGGAGTGTGCTCGCACTCTGATTCAAACATTATAACAACGAACAACCTAGGAGTGCAGGAACCTATCGTCTTATCTATGCAGACGATCTTGGAATTCGCGCACAAGATGCCGATTCACAGTTGTTGAATGAGAGACTTCCAAAGCTTTGGATTGGAGAATCTAATTACTACGAGGAAACCACCTACGTGCAAATCCATCCAAGAGACAGGTGTGTGCTTTCCATCTACGCAACCATGGAGCCAAACGTCAGCTTAAAGTAACCTGGTCTGGAACACCCCTGGAGCACTGCGATAACCCTGTCTACCTAGAAGTTGGGACCGCACTCTTTCTTATAAGACCCACATCAAGAAGACGACGATAAAGTATGATCAGCATAACATCACTGGACAAACCGTTATACACCTAGCGTAATTGCTCCATCAGTAATGTAGCGAGCATGCAAGAGCGTTAGCTGCCAAGGATCTAATGTGAAGCACAACTATGTCCGGACAGAGACTGCTGCCAACCGCCTAAATACAGACAGAGTTTGAACATCTCTAAGGAGTTTAAGGGCGTAAGTAACATCTATTGGTCATTGAACTGGTGAGAATCTCCACCTGGAGCTGACTCCCCATGGGCTGAATGGCGAGGCCTCAACAGATGAGAAAAAGATTTGGCCGATTTCTAAGTTTCCTTGCAGAAGTGTGAGGTTCCCTGGAAGCAGATCAGGAACACTACCTGTGGTTGTGAAAAACAGCACCACAGACAATGGAACATCTTTGGTGTGCCCATTGTTGGAGCAACAATGCCCTGTATGGGAAAGAAGCCAAACCATGGCAAAAGCTATTATCCTCATTAATGCCCCTGCCCGGCTTATCATAAGATGTCTTCGTCCAACACGCAACGGAGAACTTATACCTTTTAGTCCGGAACTTGGCCCATCAGACATCTGTCATCGTGTGCAGGTATGCAAGAGCGAGCTTCAAGTAATCTAATATGAATCACCCTATGTCCCGGCAGAGACAATCTGCCAACCACGCGTAATTTCCAGAGAGAGTTTCTAGCAAATTCCAACCGCTTGAAACAGTTCGGCAAGGAGCTTAAGAGAGTTGCATTGTGGAAAGAACAAGACTTGCTATCAACAATTTAAAATCTTTGGTATTGAACATGAAGAGCATCTTCCACCTGGACTGACTCCTCGTGGACTGAAGGCGATTTTTCAATCAGATTTGAGAACTAGAATCGGCCGATGCTAAGGTTTCGTTGCAGAAGTGGGCGCCTTTGAAGCATTCCATGACACTACCTGTGGTTGTGGACAGAACCACAGACAATGGAACATCTCTCTGCATGAAGGGTCAGGCAGTTCTCAATGGAGGAAGCTGGCCAAGTTGTTCACGTCTTTGATGGGTGATCTAGTTCACGACATGTGAACTTTTGAAGTTTGTAAACGTGGGATTTGAGGAGCTTTTAGTCCAGAATATTGCCTTTGGCAGCAAATGCGCTGACATAGTCACATCAATTACTGTATATGAATGCATGCCTTCGATGTACCTTGTCTTGTTTTGGGTTCCACACTTCATAAACATATTGCAGCTAATGTCATTGTTGAAGGCCAGGCTGAGGATCAGTTCAACTGATTCAAACTTGGGTGCAGTATGGTGTGCAGAAAAAGGGGTGTGTCGGTCTCTCTTGCGAGCTTTTTAGAGCTGGTACTTCATCGAGGCCAAATGCACAAATCTCTACAAGTGACATCTCTCTCCCCCCTCTCTCTCTCCCCTCTCTCTCTCAGTATTTGCTTACTGGCTGATGAACTTCTTTGCAAACTTCAAAGAGTTCATGTTGTTAGTATATGTAGCTAGGTCACCCATCAAAGACGAGAACAACTTGCGGTACTAATTGTTTAGAGCAAAGAAAGCCAAAATTGAATCTGGCCTGCTTCCTCCATGTGAGGACTGCCTAACCCTTCATGCAGATGGGGCAAACTATATGGTGCCGTAGAAGCCTCTCCAGACACTTCAAGCCCCAATGGTCATGGATGGATTGCACGTCCTGATGGTAATTTGGCCATCAAGTGGATGAATGGCAAACCTGCTGCAGACGTCTTACCCTTCAATAATTGCCCAAGAGTGTGCAAGTTGCCAGACTGTGTATGTCTGGCTAATGGGATGTCCTGTACAGATTTGTGCAAGGTATCGACATGTGAAAACATGAAAAGTGAGGTCATTACATTGGACAGTTCTGATGATTATGGGGACGAGGAAGAGACAGACGAGGCAAAATACAGAGGACTAGATTGGCACATACTTATAATGAGAACATTGTGAATTGGTGAATAGTTATGTATAATGCATTGGTAAAATAAATGTTATTTATGGCCAAAATTCCACATACATCTCTAATTGATTGAAATAACTACTGAAACACATTGTAGTACAAGAATGGATCCTCAAATATTCTATATGCAAATTAGGTGCTTTAAAACTATGTATATAGACCCATTTATTCTGAGTGTAATACATTAACACTTAAACGCCCATAATTCAAAGTGGCTACAATTCAAAAAGCAACGCAAGTACAGAAATGCTAATTTGGCAACATGGCGACCATTTGGGATATGCAAATTAGATTTATTTAAAGAGATGGATATGAATTCATTTTGGTTGTGTTTAATCAACATCTCATTTTAGCAGTTTGTGGGGAGTTTTGTACCTAAAATATTTCTTCTATGAGTCAGGATATGGCCGCAACTAGTTAAAGCAATATTAGCACATTTTTTTGAAGGGCGCCCCCAATTTTTCACAAATTTGGAGATTTTTACACGGTTGCATTGGTAACTGGCTTGTAAACTATACCTGTGAATGGTTAAGCTCGAAAATGTCTATGTGTCACAAACGAAGGAATTTTGTACTAGAATAATTATTATCGGGGATCCCTGATAATAATTCAACGGCTGCTGGAAAGGGCCTTCCAATGTGAAATAGCCGGGAAATAGCGCCATGTACGTGTCTACGCTCACCCATTAGTTGTTTTAATAGTTCGGGCAAGTCAAGTTAGAGGTTATTTTCTCGAGGTGGCACTATTTCATCATGGACGGACACAAACGTATCATTTCCAGCTTTGGCCATTAAGTCCATCTGGGCATCCCAATTCTAATACAACAAAATCGCTTATTTGTGATAAGTACGCGCATTTTTTTGTAGCATTCTCGTTCGCAGTTATAGTTTTCTAGACCATTACAATCGTAACTGTGCAAAAATTTTTTTTTTTTAAAATTAGGGGCGCTCTTCAAAAAAGGTGCCAATATTGCTTTGGCGCAATTCCAATGGCAGCCAATTTGTTAAATGCAAATTAGCATGCTCAGGTTGTCTCCTTGGCAGTCTTGCATACCACATGATTATAATAATAGTACAGTAGTGCCATAGTGAATTTTAAACTTAGTTGGAAGGATTCCATCCATGTGAATACCTTGACTAATTGACTTTTAAAGTCAAATATGCGCAACATTTACGAAAATGGCGGCCATTTTGGATTTCTTCTATCTTTCTACAAATTAGGTTTATTAAATGCATGGATTTGAGTTCCTGGTGGTTGTCCATTATCAAACACCTTGTGTTACATTTTTCACTAAAAAATTCTTCTACCAGACAGGATATGCCGGAAATAACATACTGACAAATTTCAAGGCGGCCCATCTTTTCTTTATGCAAATTAGCATGGCTTAGGTTGTCACCTTCGAAGTCTTGTATAAGACATGTTTATAGATATTGTACAAGAGTGTAATGCAAACTTAAAAGTGCTTGTTCATCCATTTGATACCTTGAACATGACTGCTAAAGTCAAATTATGCTCAAAAATTATGAAAATGGCGGGCATGTGGATTTATGCAGATTAGGTTTTAATTTAAAATGTATGGATTTGAGTTCTGGTGGTGGTCCATGTCCAACCCTCTGGTATCATTTATTCCAATAAAAGAATCCTTCAAAAGAAACCATATGGCTAAAACTAGTATGGAGCAATTTCAATGGCGGCCATTTTGTGTATGCAATAGCAGGCTTAAGCTACTTTTGTGAATTGATATCATGCAAAAATTATTATAGTGATGTTCTGAGGGTAAGTTGATAACCAACACTCGCGGTGCCCACTCCTGATGGTACACGACCAACCAATCTGGCCCAAGGACTAAAACTTGCTGGAAGGTGGGGGATCAAGAGGAAAATTATTGTAGTTTTTATGTAGGTGGACAAAAAACCGGTCTGTGTTCTCAAAGCAGAGGTCATTATCATTTGGGTGGCCGCTGGTAAACTCAAACTTGACTGATGCACAATAAGTGTTAAAAATTTGATGCGAGCCTAATTATAATATATAAATAATATAAAGTATGCTCTTAATTCTTCAGTGTGAGTGCTTCCACTAGCATCCACGCATACAGTACTTGTATCTTCATGGTGGGCAAGTATACTTACATAAAAAAAATTTTAAAAATATCACAGATTTGCCATCAACAGACTTCATCAGTAGACAGACGTCACAGATGCCAGCATTTCAGGCATGCCGGATGCTTGAACATGCGTGTTGTGTGAAAAAAGCACGAGCGAAAGGCTAGCGATCGACCAATGTCCACCGATATAGTATGAACCCAAAGTTAAAGCAATAATAGCACATTTTTTGAAGAGTGCCCCTCCCAAATTTTGTGAGATTTATGCACAGTTGTGTTGGTAATTGTCTTGGAAATTATACCTGTGATCGGTAATGCTCAAAAGTGTGCATGCGTCATAAAAGAAGGAATTTTGAAATTAGATTTGGGGAGACCTGATCGTAATTCAACTGCACCGCTGGAAACTTCAGTGGCTGTTGAATTATTATCAAGATACAGCAATAATTATTCTAATTACAAAATTCATACTTATACAACACATAGCAGTTCGAGCATTACCATTAATAGGTATATTTTACTAGTCAATTACCAATATAACTGCAAAAATCTAATTTTTTTTAAATGGGGGCACTCTTCAAAAACAAATGTGCTGTTATTGCTTTAATGGGCCATATCCCATTTATCTTACTCACTCAGGTTTTGGTCTTGAATAGCTTTGAAAATTTGTAGCTCAGTAAGTGTAGCGCACACAGACTTCAATATAACACAAGACGGCGAACGCCAGCGCAAAAGCCGTAACCATCTTTTGCCGCAGTGCGTACTTATTTCCATAGCGTAGTGTACCAATTCATTCATATATTCCCCGATTTCCATAATCTGGTGTACCGATTTATTCATATATTCACGCATTTGCATAGAACGATGTACACATGTGGGTGCGGGTTTCGAATGGACGGCCGTACAGAATATTAATAATTTTCAAAACACGGTTCCGATAGCCGCCTATTCTTCAACGCGGGCGTATGACATCTACCTTTATTAATATCTATGGTAGCGCATCATGTTTCAAACATGGCAAACTTTTACCCCTGGGACCACTTCAAGATCCATCAACATTTTCTACACCAGAAGTCAAGATCATATGAAAACAATATATGAATGCAGGTTATTAGCTCGATCAGATGTAATTTGCTCTAATTGTTTTGAGTATTTACACAGTACTACATTTCTTTCAACAGGCCGTGGCTGTAGGAGCAAAATTTGTCAAATTTGGTGCCCCTGTACGAGGCGAGAGAGGAAGAGAGTGGCCCGTACAACAGACTGCTTCAGATATCAGAGATTCTTGAGCAACAAGGAAGATTGTCTACCAGTGATGCATTCAACTTCCCAATTGTAAAACCACCTGAACCAAACTGAGAAGATGAACAAGATTGCGGAGATGCTTCGGTATCATCCCAGCTCATAGAGGCATCTTGATGATAACTTCTTCCCCATTGTTGCCTTATCACCCGAAGTCTTCAAAGAAAGGGGCCAAAATGTGTGTGCAGTGGCGTAGTTGGTACTGGTGTTTAAATCTAGCTGTCCAACTTTTAAAGTGACATTCTGGCATCACTGAGTATCGCAGTGTTAAGTTGCGCATGATCATGTGTGCATGCGCAATACAGCTGTTGTCGTATGTGCTTTTTATCTACACACACTTCACTATCAGCCATATTTTGACTTGTTGATCAAAATACAGGATATTGACATTAAAGATGCAACGAGAGATTTCAAGTCGTACATATTTTCTTCGATATGTAGTGATTTCATATAGATGAGACATGCAATAGATTCCTTACCTTTTATTTGGCTACAGAAATAACTTAAAATCAAAACAAAAGGTGAATTTGTATATGCTTATATTTTAAAAGAAAACATAAGCTGAATTTACTATTTTCTCCAATAGGAAATTAGAAATTTCAAAATGTTTGTACCAAAGAACCAGTTCTCACCTTAATCCTTTCAGATGGGGGTATTTTTGATAGAAAAATTTTAAACCAGTGCAAAAAATCAGAATTTTTACATTTTTAGGGACACCTGTTATTTGATATCTCTTGTTGCACCTTTAAAACTGGACATGGTATAAACTGATCAATATGACTAGTTCTTTCTTTCTTTCAGGGATTGTTATTTAACAATCCAGGTGGGGGAAGAGGGGGGGCAGAGTGCTCCCTCTGAAAAAATTGTTGAGGGGAAATCGGGAAATAAAACACAGATATTCATGTTAAATCGGCCCCTTTTGACCTGCGACCGGGAAATTTTTTGCTTGTGATTGGGACATTTGTTGCACCTACCGGGAAATTGCCCCCTCAGAACCACCGGGCTGGCTACATGCCTTGGGGAGGGGGCAGATTCCTCCCAAATTCCAGAAACCCCAATAAAACCCTAAAAATTGCCCAAAAAGCCCCCCCCCAATAGATTTTGCGAGTGGAGTGAGGCAAAAATTAAGCGGTTTATGCTATTGTCGGAAAAAAAGGTTACAATTTCAGTAAAAAAGTCCACTTTTGCCAAATTTCCTCCCCCTTTTTTGGGAGGGGCAAATTTGGGAAAAAAGTCCACATTTGAAAAAAATTGACACTCCCCTAAAAAATTGTGGTTACGGGCCTGGTGCAAAGTAATATAATTGATATGTACGCAAAGAGGTTTGATGTTTCGTAGTCTTATAACTGGATCAAAAGCAGTATGTTAATCGTCCCTCTTTGTAGTGTGCACATTTCATTCCTGCCCTCATTCGCATGGTTATAATGCCTCTTACTGCAACCTGTGGGTAATCATTAGCTATTGATCAGGACGTGACATGCATGATATGTCTGTTTAACCACATTCAGTATTTTTCTGTCAACAAGCAGTATCACACACTACATGGAGCTGCTCAAAATGTCTGCAATTGCATGAGTTTTGTTATGTTGTGATGTCAAGAAGTAAGCTTGAAGTTGAAGACAATGTTTCCCAAAAAAAAAGAATGATTAATTTCATCTTGAACTTTGATTTACTTAGTTCTTCAGGTAGACAATGATAAATATTTATCTTTTCCTGGAGATGTCCAGCACACACAAGTGTTAAAAAAACCCATGTGCACTTGGCTGAACTCGAACAAGCAACCTCCGTATTACTAGCATGGCGCTCTTGCCAATTAAGCTTGCAATCCATGGTTGGTAGAGGAATGATTGATATCATCTATAGGTGTTAGGTCCGAAAGGTGTCCATCGCTTTCCTGCTGGATAGCATCAGAACAGTATATTTGCATATACAATATTTATATTTATTTCAAATTTGAATTCCTTAGATCTGCAGGTAGATCAGGATGAATATTTATTAATCTTTCCATGGAGATGGCCAGTGCACAAGTATTGAAAAAACCTCATGCGAGCTTGGTCGGACTCGAACCGGCAACCTCCGTATTACTAGCATGTAATTAAGCTAACAAGCCAGGGTTGGTAGAGCGATAGATATCATCTATAGATGTTAGGTCCGAAAGGTGTCCATCGCTTTCCCAATGGATAGTATTAGAATGGTCCAGGGAAACATTCTCGATGAAGTATACACAATCCGTCCATATAAACCGCCATTGGCAGTTTACCAATTTACCTCATGTTGTAGGTAAAAATTATCCTCAATGGATGTGCCATTATATCACCTTTGAGGTAATATGTATAAACCCATAGTATAGCTTAACTATGACAATATAATTTGTAATATAAGTGTATTTTATGACCGTCCAAATCATATCCGTCCAAAGTACTATTAATTAGGTGGTATTTCTTTAATTCATTGTATGGGCTGGTAAATAAGAGTAATCCTTAGATATTGGATTACAACATTGAGATGGCTCCACATTTCTCTTCTCTGATTTAAGATTTCTGTGCTTGTTGTGGTTCAGATATTTAAAGAGGCACTGGCACATTTGAAAAATTAGTACACCCTCAAGAATTTTAAAAATGGATATTTTCACATGATTGTAAAGCTTTTGTATACATTAGCCCTCACCTGAAATGATTAAGTCCAAATCTGCGCCCTTATGGCTATAAGCAGAACAATTTTATATTATAATGACTCCGGAGTCATTCAGCAGTCAACGGAAATGGCGTTTAACACAAGAAACACATGCCGGAGTTGATTCCCATGGCATCCACCCTGTTTGACCTGTCAGTGACGTTTGTGGTTTTAATATCAATGAGTACGAGTCTGTGATATTCATGTAATCGAGGCATTTGTTGAGTAAAGTTACGGCAAACAAAAGTTAGCCTACAAATTACCTGGATGTCTTTGGACTCTTATTAATGCCCATATTTGTTTTGGGTATGTTGTTTTTATGTGTAAACTATATCTGTATTCTTTCACTGGCCAAGGCTATCATTTACGAGCAAATTGAAGACATTTCATATTTTGTGAAAATGTGCCAGGGCTGCTTTAAAGACCAAATGCAATTAAGAGATGTGTATGGCATCGGGAAGCATTTTTGTTTTGGGAAGGATGATTACACCACCATAGGGGCATCAGTTCATTTTTGAAGGGCGACATAATCAAAAATAAACATATTCTTTACAAGAAAACCATGCGCCTTTCTAAAATTATTGGGACGTACCCACTGTACGTCCAGGCTCTGATGCCTATGATGTGTATAGAACTATTCTAATTGTACAAAATATCAAATATAATTCATTTGTGTAAATATATGTGTGAATACATAAACATTGATGAATGCATTTTATCTTGTGCTATTAATTAGTCAAATATATACCATAAGTGGACAAATTTAACCAATAGCATCAATAAAGAGCTTATCAATCCAAATGTTTATGATCACATCTTTATTCCACTGCTCAAGATTATATGCATGACTACAAGTATTATCTCTATACTCAGGTCTTTCTGGTTCAATTTGATTTCTAGCTAGTTGTTGTCTTACAACTCATGCATTGTTTATAAGTTAACTGTGCATTTACTTCTTGCGAGAAAAATGGGACAAATCAATGCAAGCGCGCTGAGCGGAGCTCGTGCATTGGACAAGCATCAAAATTCAGTTCAAGTGCATTGATTTTTCCCTTTTTTTGAGCAAAAGTAAATGTGCAGTTATTAACGTAATTCATACACAAGAGAAAACAAAGAATTTGCCTTAATTAGTGATAACAGTTGTTTTAAAATATAATTTACGATGGAAGTTAAAAACAAATTACCCCGGGAAATTGCCCTCTGAGAAAATAAATCAGTCCTGCACGATGCACACGCGTTCTAAAGCACTATACGCAGTACGCGGAGTGGAACTGGACATTTTCAATCCACTCGCGCTATATTCGTGTATTTCGTTAACAGCTTCACTGATTTGCTGCGGGATTTGCTGCTGTATATGCGTAAATACACAGTGTGTATGAATTCTTGTTAGTTAATTGGTTCGAGTACATCTTGTGTTCCCCGATCTGACCATTTGCACAGTCAGCCATAATTAGAGGGTAGTGCAAGAAAGTTGTTTTTGACCTAAAAAATATGCATCAAACAATTTTTGTGTTATCACACTTCTAAATTGTATCAAGTCTAGAAAAATCAACAGTGGGGAACATGTAAAAAAGAGAGGGAAAGTTTTGTACAGGGGTCAAAAGTAAAACAGGTCTAATTTTACCTACACCAACTTATTCATCTGGTTTTGATGATTGAAAGGTACAGTCTGCCATGTCTACTGTCATTAGTTTCAAGGATTGTTTGAGTCAAACCATTTCTTGCACCAGGGAGAACCTGGAGGCTGGGACCTAGAATTTGATGATGTAAAGTATTTATGCCAACTGTCATTGGACAAAGGTGGGAAATGGTCAAAGTTTTTCATACGATGTTTTGTCTATCACATGGAAGCATCTCACCAAAACAATTTGATTACAAAATAGAGTGAAATCAGTCCCAGCTGTTGGACTGTAGCACGGGCGCTGGGTGGCCTGTAGTTCCAATAATTGTTAACTTGCACCTATACCTTTAACATTGGACGTTATCTTGGCGATCAGTTCCAATCACAGGCTAATGAGTTAGTTCATAAATAAGGCTCACTGGTGCAATCATGTGAAGTCAACTACAAAGACGCTGCTTACAACTACTGAAACTCTTCTGACGCTAATCAGCATTTGGTTGATGTATATTAATTCCCGTAATCAGCACATAATCCAACTACAATAAAATTTTCCTTTGAATCGTCAAGTTTGCCTCAACTCATGCCAGATTGGTTGATGTTGAAAATTAGCACTTCCGCTAAGTTCAAGGGTCACACGGTGTGCGAAAAAGCAGCCATCGATATTACTCCAGTCGCAGTGAGCGCTTGTCTTGCGCAAACAAAATAATGGACTCCAGAGCATACTCGCAGAAATCGCTCGCTACTACTGGAAGTATATACCTAATACCTTGACCCCGGTTAACCCCTGTTGAACCCAAAACCGCATGAACTTTACAGTGGTTTTAAAAAACACCGTAGAGTTGAAGTTTTGGACTTAGGCTCCGATAAAATTTGGAGTCCCCCCCCCGAAATTGATGGAAAAAATATCACCTTTGACAGATTTTTCTAAGACTTTTATAAGCAGTGAATGTAAAAACGTTTTAAAGATACTTCTTATCAAAAGTGAGTCCCAGGAGCCTGTAAGTAATAGCCTGTTAAGAGGTATTTTGAAATGTCATCTCTTATATCTGAAGTCAAACTGATCTTCCGTTGCAGGACCTGAGATACTGATCGTGAATGACATATTGTGAAAGACTTAATCTCAGGTCGGCTATCATACTATGGGTGCCTGTATATCTAGAAAAAGACTTTGCCACAATGGGTGCTGGTGCCCTGTAGAACTCGAAGAATGACGGCACAGGAAATTGTCACCGTGGTAGGGTGACAAACCCCAACCCCAAAAAAATCAATCCACTCCTGGTCATTTGGCGCAGGTGGTTAAAACCACATAATGCCCCTTTACATTTGTATATACGGTACTTTTTAGGGCCTAACTGGTAGCAGATATAAAAGGGTACTATTAATTTGTCAATGGCTAAATTAATAGGTTTTCAAGCCTATAGCGTGTGTACCGCAGTTCCGTAGGTCACATTTAACTGCAGGTTATATCACTAAATTACAGTTTTTAAAAAACTAATACGATGGTTCCCTCCTCCATCAAAACATATGCCACAAACAAGCACACCATTTCCCCATCTTCCTCCATGATCCGAATTGCCTTAGGCAGTGTTAAATACACCAAATTGTCAATAAATTCCCTCCATAGTACTACAACCATGACGCATTCACTTCTTTAGAGGTCGGCGTGTATTTGTAATGTCTGTGATGTACTTAATATCATGCTTATCAACGGCAAGGCCGCGGACAGCCATGGCCGTTCCCATCTAGCACGACCTTAAAAGTGAACAAGCTCTCCCGTGATGGAGTTGAAAATTTGAATACGGCAGTTCTGGCAATCGGCAACTACCCATGGCGCTTGCTGTTGCGGTCTCCTAGTACCATGGATTCTTGAGCTCACCACGGTTTTGTACCTCCCCACTAATTGGCTTGATGAGATTTCCATTCAGATCAAAATGCGCCGCAGCACATGATCGTCTGCAACGTAATCTTATCGCCTTTTTCCCTCATCGATCACAACTCCAGTTGGTCGGGAAGGTGTTCCACTCCGATCTGCTTCACTGGCACCCAATCTTTGTGTACTCAATCACTCTGCGATTTTCAAGGTCGTCGATACACCACCAACCGTGGGGGGGGTGTGGGTCATGCGGCCTGCTATTGCATACGTTCAAAGGACGTGAACTTGAGAGGGACTGGCTGCACACAATTATTCTTGAGAAAAAACCAGAACGATCTGTGACAATGACCTCGTGTTTACCCTTATTGCATATAAGGAAATTCTGCACCAAATTCTGCAATCTCCTGAGGGCCATTCACTATGCCTTCCTTGATTGTCTCCTTACCTCCTCCGTCGAGGAGCAACTAACATTGATATCGGTGAACAGGGCCTTGAGCCAAGTAACTGGCCGTCAGAATGGTATTACCAACAAACATTGGTGTGAATTTACCTTGCGTACAATCACCCCTCCGCATCTTCAACTTCAAGTCTCTATGGGTGTTACCACCGGGGGTTTGAACTAAGAGATTCTTCATTGACGCATCTTTTGGGGAGCCGAAGGGAAAGCACTACTTCTTCTTGATCTTTGGTGAGGGTTTGTAGAGCACTTGAATTCCACTTTTGAAGAAGCATTTTGTGACTTTCAGTATGGATGATTATCACACTTGAAGAGGAAATAGTTCTACTGAACGGTATCAACAAAAAACTTTTTACATAATAGTAAGAACCTTCTAGGAAAAAGAAAAGGTAAGATATAGTAAAAACAGGGCTACAATTTTGAGGTTGACTGTTTTTTTTATCTAAAGTGTATAGTTTCCCCCCCACCCCTTCTAACCCAAAGGCAGACCAATAGATTTAAAAATGTCAATCAGTGAGTTGCTAAATCATAGAAATTCGAAAAAACATCAGTTTTGTACGTTAACAGGTATAGGTATCTTAACACATTCCTACAAGTGATCGGACCAAAAGCTTCCTGAATAACGACAAATCAGATATTTTAGTCCATAACTGTCCCGTAACGACACTTACACACTACTAATTGAATAGGGATTCATATCTTTGAATATTGCTGTTATTCTTGATTTTCTCACTCATTTTTTTCAGTTGGGAAAAGTAACTTAATGAGAATTGTACAGACTTATCCTTCACTTTTAGGCTATTCCTGTACATTTCAAATATTTTGACTCTTTCGGGGGGATCACTGATAGTGTCTTTAACAAATATAATTTTTTGTGTATTAATTAAAAAGAGCCAATAGAATTAAAGGGACACAATGCCATCAGGGGCATAACAGGGGTCACTTCTCAGAGGGGGAAAATTGCTGGTTTGTCCCCCCCCCCATGCTACTGAATGCCATGAAAAATATTAAGATATAATGAATAGACCCTTACTGAAATCACTTGCACAAAAAAGTTGAAAACAATTTGGGTGTTTACATTTTGTAAAAAAAGGGAGAAATAACTTAAATATTAGATATTATTTTCCTTGTAAGTTTCATTCCTCAGCTCCATTTGTTGAGGATTTGGAAGTGCCAGCCTTACACCTATCCATTTTGTGTTCCCCCAACTGGATGTAAACATCCAAATTGGTCCATTTCATTATCTCTGAATATTTTTTCATGTCATTGTGTCCCTTTCAAGATGTTAGTGCAGCTATACCCATCACAGATTTGACCATTTTTTATTTTCTGATTTGACAAATCCCTGATAGTACTTAGAAACAACAAGGACATTTCCAGAAAGAAGTGCTCCCATTTTTTGGGAACACAAGTTTTGTGCATATTTGGAATGCTTACCAATTGATCACACCAGAAGTGAATAAGCTAAATACACATTTAGTTATTTAATTTCTTTATGTAATAAGATCACTAAGATGATTTAGAATTTCTGTTGTGCACAACAGCAAGTCAAAGCATGGCTTTTCTATGGGGATGATTATGATAGCTGGCAAATTCAAAACAGTTTTGGGTTTCTCTTTTACTTGTTTGTCCAATAAACCTTCAAAACGTTCCTGGTAGATGTTCTACAACCTATCAATTAAAAATTGAGAGAAATTTGTATCCTAAAACACTCCTCCTGTCCCTTTAACATACAGCCCAGCCTGCCAGCCAACTTATTTTGAGGGTTGACCAACAGAAGGCCTTAAAGTCACTATCAGCGATTTCTTCGAAATGTAAACAAATCACGCCCCCTATTTTTCATCAAAGTCCATTTTTTGCACTGTTGTATTGAAACTGCAATCCCGGCCAAAAGTAGTTGGAACACCCGTGGAAATTTTCTAATGCAATGAAGGCTTAGAGACATGAGATTTCCAGGAAGAAGCGCCCCAAATTTTTCTTGAACCCTGTTTTTTTTACATATTTGGAATGCTTACCAATGTATTAGATCACACCCGAAGTGAATAAGCCGAATACGCCGTCTTTATGTAATAAGATGATGATTTAGTAGTTTGTCGTGCATGACAGAAAGTCAAAGCATGGTTTTCTATGGGGAACGATTACGCCAGCACGCACGGGGAAGTTATAAACAAGGTGCGGTTTTCTTTTGCACCCGTTTGTCCAATAAACCTTCGAAATGTTCTCGGTAGGTGGTCTAAAACCGATCCAGTTAAATTTGAGAGAAATTTGTATCCTAAAAAATCTCCTCCTGTCACTTTAAAACTTTTGAATGGACCATAGAGATCACCCTGAAAAATACTAACTTTTATGCGAAGCTTGAAACCAACCCTAACACTTGACCCCTCCCCTGCCCCACCAATCAATGTTGGGTGGTCTTAAGATCGCATGAATAAAATATCATGTTTCAACATTGATCGGGGGAGAGGGGGATCAGTTTATAGTAAGACAAAGTGTTCCAACAATTTTGGCCGAGATTGTGGTTGTAGTAAAACCCCCTGTAAGTGGCTAAGCTTAATGCGCCGTATTTGCCAAGAAATGACGATTTTTCTGCATTGTTTACTAATAAAAGTCCGGATCCAACTTTTATTAGCCAAGAAAACAGGCATAAATTACATCTTCAAAACCACTTTTAAATGTTTAGTGTCTGTTTTTCACAAAGAATGGTAATATAAGGTGTTAACCTAACACTAGCAATTTAGAGACAAAATGGTCATTTTGAATTTGGAAAAAAATGACTGATAGTGGCTTTAACTCACTCATGCACCTTTTGGCCATTTTGAGATTTTGGTATCCTAAAAATCTGTATCACCCAGCTTTCGTATAATTATTAGGTCTAAACTCAATTCCACTTCCCATTATTGCAGATCGATACAGCAGAATTTCACTTGACCACATCTAAATGGAGCACCATACAGTTACCAATAGAAAGTCCCAACTTGTGAGTTAGCTTTTTTTTGAGTTAGGACCTTCTATTAGTCAACCCTCGATTTATTCGAATTCAATAAATGACATACTGTTTGCAACAAAGGAATGGAACATGATGCAGTCCGTAAGGTTCGTAAACAAGATTCACAGAACTTGCACATTGCATAAACTGCATTGAAATCAACAATTTCTTTTGATTCCAATGCTCAGAGTCAATAGTAGACCACATCTAAAACAAGCCCAACTTGTAGGGCACAGTTCAATGATTTGTTTTCAAGACCACTAAATGCATGTGTTAAAATTGCTTACCTCTATAACAGCAGTAGATATTGCATTCACAATGCTGGGCCTGTTCTTGGCCGATTTTCAGTGCAATTTATTGAAGGGTCCAAAGTGCATCGTATTTTATCTCTTATCCACATCCTGTTTGCATAGTACACCATCAACACATTGCAAAACTACACTCCGTCCACAGCAAAAAGTTCTGTCTCGTTGGTATGGATAAGAATCAGACCTTGGTGGAGGGGGAGGGAGAAGGCTGGGGTCTAATTGGCAATCAAGACAAAAGTTGGCCAAAAGGCTTAACTTTGGCTGGATGTGTATAGGGTGTATGTGCTGTGTGGTGTGAAGCACCAAACTTGGGGCTTGAGAAAATTCTGACTAGGAAGATGAATTTGGTGTGAATGTGCGTGTCCATGATGCACTATCTCAAAAGCTAATAATAGATTGCAAGCAAATGTACCAGCACGCAGCGAATATTATGTGTTTGTGTGTGTGTGTGTGCGCATGCGAGAGAGAGACACTCAGAATTTGGTCTTGAACAACTTTTGAGCAGTGCCCATTGCCAATTTCCCACGGGCAATTTCCAAAAAGCCAATTACCATTGATGTATTCAAGAAGAGCCTGTTTTTGGCTTACAAAGTAAGTCTGTAAGAGACTGCTGGGTGATAGATCAATATGTTCATCAAACTTCATTTCCAATTACTACACAGTATAAAAACAAAACAGTGATAAGGAGGCATCAAGCAAAAGGCCAATTAGGCCCCAAAACACTCACCCCCTTGGAATACATTAACCCTCGTCTACCTGAGCCATTTTCTGCAACAAAACTCCCGAGGGAGGGGGGGTTGGTTACCACCCCCTTGTGATTTTTGTTACTGAACATCTGATTCCTGTAAATTTGGAACCACATCCCAGGAAACACAAAACGTTTTCAAAACGTTTCGAATTGGTTTGA